>JANVCC010000174.1:598000-610855 GCA_025345505.1 Todiramphus chloris collaris
TTTTTTTTTTTCTTTTCCCTCTCTTTTTTTTCGGGCATTTTTTCCCCATTTTTCAATCCGAGGAAGAAAAGCAACAAAGGAATTGATTTTTTAAAAATATATATATTTTTTATTATTTTTATGCTTTTTAACGCTTTTTTCCAGAGTTTTCGCGGGGGAAAAGAGAAACCTCGGGGGCCCGAAGGTGGACAAAGAGAAGCGGGCGAGTCCCCGAGCGGGACCCCCGGGTCCCCTCGGGGGGTGGCCGCGGGGGGCTCGGGGTGGGAGGGGCTGGCGGACGTGCGCGGCCGCACATCCACCCGCGGCCCGCGGGATTCCCAGGCACCGGCACCCCCGCAGGCCTTGCACCACGGGCCAGGTTTTGCACCAGGACCGAGGGCTTTGCACCAGGACTCGGGGTTTTGCACAAAGACACGGGGTTTTGCACCAGGACTGGGGGTTTTGCACGAGGATTTGAGGGTTTTACACTGTGACCGGGGTTTTGCACGGGGGGTGATGCTAGGAGAGGTTGTTCATTGGCAGACACCACGCACACGCGTGTGCTCGCACACACATGCACACACATGGGCAGGCGGTTGCCCGCACACGCGTGCACGGGCATGCATACATGAGCACGCACAGGGACGGTCACCAGCACAGGTGCACACGCACCCTGGTGCAGCACGTGCACGCACACGCATGCAGGCGTGTGAAGGCATTTACACGCACACGCATATGCACGTGCGTACAGGTGCACGCACACATGTGCGCATGCATAGGGCATAGAGACCCAGACGGGTACGCGGACACGTGTGTGCCACACGCACAGGTACGCACAGCTCACGGAGGCTTGCAGTGAAGCGCACAAGCGCGTGTACAGGCACCCATACTCGCACGCTCACGTGCACAGGCACAGCAGTCATACGTGTGCAAACGCGTGCACGCACCAGTGTATGTGCACACGCGTTCCCACACACCCACCCCCGCACGCTCCTATGCGCACACGGTTGCGCGCTCACACGTGTGCATCCACCCACACACCTTGCACACTGGTGCGTACACGCCGTGTTGCATGGTCACGCGCGAGCACGCACCCCTTGCACACGCATGCCCCTTGACACACTCACTCCCCCTCCTTTGCACACTTGTCCCCCCACCCCTCGCACACTCAGTTCCCCTCCCTTTCACACTCACTCCCCCTCCTTTGCACACTCGCCCCTGCTCCCCTTGCACACTCACTCCGCCTCCCTTGCACACTCACTCCCCCTCCATTGCACACTCGCCCCTGCTCCCCTTGCACACTCACTCTGCTTCCCTTGCACACTCACTCCCCCTCCATTGCACACTCGCTCCCCCTCCTTTGCACACTCGCCCCGCCGCCCCTTAGCACACTCACTCCGCTTCCCTTGCACACTCACTTCCCCTCCCTTTCACACTCCCCCTCCTTTGCACACTCGCCCCTGCGCCCCTCGCACACTCACGCCGCCTCCCTTGCACACTCGCTCCCCCTCCCTTGCACACTCGCCCCCTCCCCGCCCACGTGCAGCCCCGCACGCCCTCGCCCCCCCAATCCCACCCCCCCGATCTCCCGCCTCCTCCCCACCCCTCGCCCCGCCCCTTCCTAAGCCCCGCCCCCTTCCCCACTCTCCCGGGGACTTAGCCCCGCCCTCTCCCCCTCAGCAGCCAATGGGCGCCACCGCCCCGAGTCTCCGCGCGCGCCCCCTGCTCTTCCCTCTCTTAAGCCGCTTCAATGCCCCCGCCGCGCGCCGCCGCTCCGCGCGACGCTCTGCACACGCAGCCGCCGCCGCCTCTCCCGCTCTCCCCGCTCCCCCCCTTCCTCCTCCTCCTCCGCTCGGCCCCGTCCCGCCGCCTCCAGCTCCGCCGCAGCCCCGCCGCCGCCGTCCCGGGGCCGCCATGGACACCGGCAGCAAGGTGAGCTCCGCCGCCGTGCCTGGAAAATTTCCGCTGGCCCCCGTTTTTTTTTTTTTTGTTTTTTTTCTTCCCCTCCTTCCCCTTTCCCCTCCGCTGCTTCCCTCGGCCGCCCGCCCCGAGCGCGTTACACAACCCGGGAGCGGGGGGGAGCGGGCGGTGTTGGGGGCTCCCCTTTTGCCGCTCACCGGATGAACGTCTGCGGGCGATTTTTTTTTTTTCCTCTTTCTTTTCGATCGCTACGAACCCGAAGGCAACCGGCCCCGAAGCTGCGCACGCCGCGGTCTCGGTGCTCGCGGGGAAAGAGTTCTGGGGTATTTTTTTTTTTCCCTCTCCTCACGTCTTTTTTTTTTTTTTTTTGGGTTGTTTTTTTTTTTGGTGTGTGGAAATCCTTCCCGGGGAGAACAGCCCTTTCAGATCGCCAAAGAGACGGGAAGGGGAAAAAAAAAAAAAACCCCACTTTTGTCCCCGTTCGGGTGTCGAGGAAGAGGCAGCGAGGCTCCCGGGGCGCTGAGGGGGTGCCAGGGCCTCTCTCGGGGCAGGGAGGCCCGGGTGGCACTGGGAGGGACCTCCCAGGACAGCTCCCCCCCCCAGTCCCCCCCCCCCCAGCCGGGGCCTATCCCCCTGTGACCCCCCCGCCCCATTTTTACCCAATATCCCCCTCACTTCCCCCTTCTGAAGGGGAGTTTTTAACTCCTAAAACCCCCTGGCCCCCCCCCCCCAAGACTCTCCCCTCCTTCAATAAATTCATTTATATTATTAGAGGTGGGTTACAGCGATGTGAGGTCAGGCCCTAAATGAGGACAGTGAGTTAATTGTGGTGGGGTCATTAAGGTTAGAGCCTGGGGTCTGCTCTTCTCGGCGTCTCCTTGGGGTGAGGGCCCCCCCCCCCCCCCCCCAAATATTCCTTTCTTGCTGTGTTTTGGGCTTTAGTCGAGTATGTAGGTTTGGCTTTTTTATTATTCTTCCAGAAAAGTAAGTAAAAAAACCCCCCGCGCTCTGTGCAAACAACACCCAAATAAACCCCCAAATAACAATAATAATTTTATTCCAATTAAAGGTTAAGGGAATGGCTTCTCTTATCCCCCCCCAGCTTTGGAGCGTAATCAATACATTATTTCATTGCGAGCTGGCTCTGCCCCAGCGTTGGGTTTTTTTTTTTCCTGTGTGTTTTTTTCGGGGTGAGGTGTGGGTTTGGGAGATGGGAACGTGCCGGCCGGCAGCGCTGTGATGGGGGCAGGAATTAAAAAGAAATTTGCTCTCGTAACGAAGAAATCTGATGCGCTGCCAGCTGGGAGCTACCGAAATGGAGCCCGAGACTCCTTTCCCTTGGCTTTTCTAGCTTAAGAATTGCTCCCTTAGATAAATTCAGGTTACAAATGATTAAATTTCTTCGTAAGGTAATTAATTGCAGGACCAATTTGCTACGCTCTCATGGGCGATGCTTAAACGGAGTGCGTTTGTGAGTTGAGGGGGGGGATTTTTCTTGAAGGTGGGGGTGCTGGGAGCCGGGGGCAGAGCTCACCCCTCCGTCCTTACGTTTAATATTTAATATTGTTAAAGTGGGACGTGCTTTTCTGGCTACGGAGCTGAGCTTCTCTGGCTTCTTTTTTTTGCCCGAGAAAACATCTCCCAGGCATATCGCAGAGACGCTCTTGTGGTTGCAAAACTCGGAGGGATCGTGTCGCCGTCCCCAGCTGACCTTTAAGGAGAAAAAAAAGTATATTAAAAAAAAACAAACGCTCCTCTGACTACGCTTCTCTCTGTAGTTTTTTTCCCCCCACACCCATGATCCCCCCAAAATTGGGGTTGTGTTGGTTGCTACCCCGCTTCCTTGGCTTCAAACCCATACCCCCCTCTGCTCCAGCTGGTAAATGCCAGTGCCGTGGCACATGCCCTGGCTTTGGGAGCAGGTTTTACCCGGCCCCTGGTGGGTGGGTAAGTTTTTCCTGGACTCGGAGCCAGCGTGGAGCTGCGTTATCCCGGGCAATGGCCAGATCTGGTTATCTTTGCTCCGACGAGCGGGTGGGATCCTGTGAGCCAGCTCCCCTTCCCGGCTGTCACCCCCCTGCCTCCATCCCTGGATGGGACCTCTTCCAATCAACCCCCCCCCGGGATTCTCGTTAAAGCCTCGTGGCTAATTTTTATGGGTTGTTTTTAAATATGGATCTTCCTGACATTCCCTCTTGGGACGTGTATTTTTAATATTCTTGTTGTTTTTTTTTTTTAAAGGGATTATTAATTTCCTTGTTCCATCAACAGGCAGCATCCCAAAACTGTTCTGTGCTGGAGGGATTTAAAAACCAAAATGGGTAAAAAAGAAGAGGTTTTAAAGCCAAGCATTGCCCTCTGGGAGGTTGTGGGGCTGCTGTCACCCCACTGGTCGACACCTCCGAGCTTCCGTGTTTGAGTGATGAAGGAAGCAGGAAGCAACCCCAAAAAATCAATTTAATTAAAATCAGAAGCACTGTGCTCACTTTCCTATAAGTTCTAGGGGTGAAAACAACCCAGAAGTGTTAGATACATCCAGGCTGTAAATAAGTTGATTGCATAGAAGTAAGAAGGGGAAGAATCTTGGGTGGCTTTTTTTTTTTTTTCCTCCTTCTAAACTCTAAATAAAGCTGCTGTTTTCTGCAAGCAGTTAAAAAAACCCAACCCAATGAACCCCGCGCGTGGTTTTGCGGGAGTTTCCTGTGCAAGCTTGCCCTTAAAAAGTTTGTGTTTGGTGGTTTTGTGTTGTGTTGGGATTTTTTTTTTTTTTTCCCAACTCTCCATCTTAAGCCTCTCCTTTAATGGTGAGGTTAAAGCTGAAAGGCTCCTGGATCGGGACGGGTGGTGTGTTTGGAACTGGGAAGCCTGGAGCGGGCGGGAGGAGCTGACTCATGGTGACCCTGCCTGGGGAGAGCCTCCAAAACCTCCACCAGCTCTGGCCTGTTGCCTCTGTGAGCTGCTGGAGTTTAATATATTAAGGTTTTTTTTTGTTTTTTGCTAAAGGTTTGAAACTTAGGGTGGATTTTTTTTGGGTTTTTGTTCCCCCCCAGGAGTTTCAAGTTGCAAAAGTTATTTTATTCTTTTAACTGTTGGTGGGGTGAGTGTCCGGTGTCAGAGCGTGGAGGTGTCACACCTTCCTGGAGAAAAGCTCATCCTTCACCCTCATCCCTGCGGTCTGTGACTCACTCGCACGCTCCCAGGACGTGGGGTGTCGGGTGAGCCGGACTCAGGCCGTGAAAAGGCAAAACTGCTACCCTAGAAAGTGAGGAGTGGCACCTAAAAATGAGAGCGAGTTCCCCCCCACACCCCAAAAAAAAAGCAAAGAAAAAGATCACCCAAACCTCCGTAAACACACTGAAAGAACCAAAAAATTCCTCCAAACCACTCAGAGACGAGTAAAACTTAAGGACTTTAACAGCACTTATCCAAGCACGGGTTTCTGTTGACATTCCTGCTGTCACCCAGCACAGTTCTGCGGAACAGCAGGTGGATGGATGAGGTTGGAATTGGGGTTTTTGGAACATGGTTTTTTTTGAGGCTTTTTCCTTGTTTTCCTGCAATACCAGCAACTTTCCAGCCTGTTTTTGCCTTCTCGAGGCATTTTCTTCTCAGTGTGGGCTGATTCAAAGAAAACCGAACGAATCCGAGTGCCAAAACTTCCCTGATTAGTTGTCTTGGGGCCAAGCTTAATTAATGACCTTCATTAACGGGGCTGGCTTTATTCCCTGGTGCTTTTTCCCGGCAAACTTTGACGTGGGGGTTGGGGGGGGGAGCGGCTTGGCTGGTGTGGCGAGGTCAGCGAGCAGTGTTTGTTTATAATATTTACCAAAAAAAAAGAGAAATTAGGTCTTAAATAAGAAAATATCTCATTTTCTTGCATCTTCCTCATTTAGGGATTTGTGTTTAGGTGGCATCTGTCTGGCCCCAATCCCTTGGGAATATTAATCTGTGACACCAGGGGAGCATCCCGGGGTCGGGGTGATGCACTGGTACCTGGGCTAACCAGGGAGAGCCCCCCACCTCTCCCTCCCCCCCCCCCCCCCCCCATATTAAGGGGTTTATAAATTTCACGTGGATCATCCCAAAGCTGATTAACCGGGAATGTCGGATCCTGGTTCTCGGAGCTGAGTGCCGGGAAAATCTCTTGCCTGGGATAATTGGGCCGTTAACGAAGGTGGCCCAAGCGCTGCCCTGCCCTGACCCCGCTCCCGAACAAGGCTCTGATTGTCGCTCCGGCTGAAGCGGGAGGAAGAGGAGGCGGGCGAAGGGTTTGCCAAATAGGCAGGATTTTGCTTAGTGACTGTTAATTAGGCTCCAATGTGAAAAACTTCGTTAGTTGGGGGGGGGGAATTGGGGGTCCTCGAGCCGACGCTCGGCCGGCAGCGTCACCGCGGCATCCCCAAAAGCGTCTCTTGCTGGCGTGCTGCCCAAGTGTCACATGGAGCCCTCCCAGGGCATCCTGCAAGCCCAGATAAACCCTTCCACCCCAGGCAGAAGCACAAAATTCCTGGAATCCCCAAGCAGTATTTTTTTAAGACCAAAAAAAAAAAAAAGTGGGGTTTTTTTTTGCCCCCTAAACCACGTGGATTCTGTATTAAAAAAAGGCACGTTTTCTCCTATTAGCCTGGGTGTTTGTGCTCGCCGCCTTTCGAGCATCCCTCCTCTCGTGCTTCCCCTGCAACAAGCACTGGGGCCCTCTCTGGGGTGGGGGGGGTTCAGACCTGCCCCCCCCCCCCCCCCAAATTTAACCCCTCTTTGTTGTTTCCTTTCCCCTCGTGCCAGCAGATGACGGCTCGCCTGATGATCGCCGTGGGAGGAGCGGTGCTGGGTTCTCTGCAATTTGGCTACAACACCGGCGTCATCAACGCCCCGCAGAAGGTGAGCGTGCGCCGAGCGACCTCCTCGTAGCAAAATGCCACTCACCCCGTGCCTGAAAACAAACCCGCATCTGCCGCCGGCCCGGCTAAAATAGTACATCCCGCTAGGCAGCTTACTGCCTCTAATGGGATTTGCGAGGGAGTTATTTAGCTCCCGCCTTCCCGGGAGAATTAGTTTCCTCCTCGCTTGGTGTTTGTGCCGGGAAGAATCCCGGGAACGCCTGCAGGATGCTTGCTGGGTGGCACTGGGGTAACTTTTAACCTCAGCTTTGTGATTTCAAGAGAGTTTTGAGTCATCTCCAAGTCAGGGAAGGGGCAACGACCGCTCCGATGGGAGCTTTGCATCGGCTGTGGGTGAAGGAGAGTGGGAAGCGTTTGCTCCTTCCCCTAGCACAGGGTCGGGACCTTCCTGTCTCCAGTAGGCATGTGGGAGCCGTGAAAAACTTGACTTTCCCCATACGCTGTGGCTTTTTTGGAGGTGTTAAACTCTTGGAAATGTTAGCTCTGAAATCTCACGTGGTGCCCTGGGCACAGCTCGGCTGCTGGGGTGAAGGGCCAAGGGGCAAACTGGGGTTGTGCTGCTGCTGTGTGAGAGCAGAGCCTGTCCCGGAGCATCACCCCAGTAATAAAATCCACCAAAGCAAGATTCATGCCCTGAGATTATTAATCCCATAATTCTTGGGCTGCAAAATCTTGCCCCAAAAACTTGCGGGTGATGAGACCTCATGCAAAAACTTCCCAGACCCCAGGAAGGAGCTAAAAAAGAGATGTGAATTGCTGTTACTCAAGATGCTCATCAAGATGTATTTGATTGGGGTGAGCGGCCCGAGTGGGATTTCAGGCAGCAGGAGGCTGTGACTCCCTCCCAGCACCCTTGGTACTTGCACCTGCACCCGAAGGACTTTTCTCCATCCCCTCCTGACCCTGGAGGTGCTGCCCTGGGTGATATGGGCACCCTTGGGACCGAGCCCCAGTTCCTACAGACCCCCAGCAATGCAAGATCCCTTCCAGGAGTGTTGCCTCAATTTCCCTTGTGCGTTTTGGGGTTAGCCCCTCAGGGATGGGCCGTGTGTTTTAGGGACCAGTCACCCAGCGAGCATCGCTGCAGTCGGGGCAGAACTGATGGGGGAAAGGATGTCCTGGGGAGTAGGATCCTCTGGGCATGGGGGTTCATCCCACCTTCACAGGTGGGGATGCACTGGGATGGGGACACATTGATGTGCAGGACTGGGATGGGGGCACAGGGTGCAGGATTGGGGTGCATGAGTCAGAATGGGAATGCACTGGGGTGCAGGATGGAGATGCACTGGGATTACGATGCATCAGTGGGCAGGGTTGGGATGGGAATGTGCCGGGGTGCAGGGTGAGGATGCACTGGGATAAACTGGGGTGCAGGATTGAGGTTGGGATGCAGGATGGGGATACATCAGGGTGCAGGATTAGGGATTGGGATGCAGGGTGATGATGCAGCAGGGTACACTCGGGTGCAGGATTGGGATACATTGGGATGCATTGGGGTGCAGGATCAGGATCCTGTGGGATAAATTCAGTCTCAGGATTGGTCTTGGGATCCAGATGGGTGCAGGAGACACTCAGATGAGATGCAGTGAGGGTGAGAGAAGTGGGGGGGGACCCAACTTTGAGGGAATGCAATTATTATTGTCACGCTTCTCTCTTTAAACTCATAAATTTTCATCTCCCTTCCCACCACCCGGCTCCTGGTGAGATTTTTCCATCCTGAGATTTTCAATCCATCCTTTTTCTCCAGAGAAGAGGAGGATGGCAGAGGGGTATTGGGTTTTAATTTTTGATAAGCCACAACCCAGTGCATCTCAGCCAGCACCGGGGCCTTCACTGTCACTTGGGTTGAGTTTTGTTTTTGGCTTCAAGGGGAGGGAGCTGGAGGCTTTGGGGAGAGCAGGGAGGAATTTGGAGCACCACGAGGTTTGGTGGGGTCTGTGCAGGGACCCGCTTAACCCCACCAAGAGCATGAGCCAGGCCTGGCTTCTCCAAATAATAATAATAATGTCAATTATTTGGGGGATGTTTGGAAAAGGGGATTTATGGATTAGTTTGGATTGGAAGTCCCCAGAGCATCAAAACCTCCAGGTGAAGGAGGAGGCAAATAAAACATTTAAATATGGAAATCCTGATGGTTTAGGGGCTTTGGAGAAGGAACAGATTAAAAAAAAAACATCACATAATTGAAGTTTCTGTCAAGGTGTGGGGTGTGTCTCTGTCAGAGGCTCCCATTTGTGCTCGAAGAGATGGGAAGAGTAGAAAGTGAAGGGCAGCTCTGCCAACGCTTCGTCGGGGGCTGAGCACGCGTGGAATCCTTCAGAGCAGGAGGTCTTGGAGATGCTTGAGCTTCCCCTGCCTGCAGGAAATCTCCGCTCCTTCCAACCAAGGTCCATCGGGCACCTTATTGAGGATGTGTGTGTGTCCCTTAAATAACTTCCTTGAACCTTCCAGCAGTGGCTGGCTTTAAAAACAACAACAAAAAAAAAAAAGAAAGATAAAAAAGGGTGTTTTGCAAAGGTGGTAATTGCAACCAAGCGCCCGTCTCGGATGCTGGCGTTGCTGAATTCCACAAGTATTGCGTTAGGGAAATACTGGGGGGGGGGGAACACGATGGGGACACCCAAACCCTCAAAATGCAGCTCAAGGGAGTGTCCAGGGAGGTGGGAATTGATCTCATCCACCTCCAGCTGCTCCCATGCCACTGTTGTGTTCCTCACCTTCCTCCAGCGGCTCTGCCCTCTGGCCGTGCCCTGGGGAGGAGCGTGACCTCCCCGCAGCTGCCCCGCCAGCTGGAAGAGGTGTTTTGGGAACGCTGCGGCTCTCTGGGCAGGGCCAGACCAGAACCCGTCCGGCTGCATTTCCCCGGTGCATCCCATCAGGTTTCCTCCCTCGGGTTGGAGCTGAGCCACCGGCTGAGCCGCTCCTGTCTCCGTGACGCATTGTCTTGTGAGCCGTGCTCACCGGCCAAGGGTGGCTGGGCTGAGGCCGGGCAACTTGTAACGCTGGTGGCACGGATGAAATAGGGATGGTTTTCACCCGTGACTTTGTTTCTTCACATCCCTCACCCTCCCGCCCCCACCTCTTCTGCAGGTGATTGAGGATTTCTACAACCGGACGTGGCTGTACCGATACGAGGAGCCCATCAGCCCCGCCACCCTCACCACGCTCTGGTCCCTCTCCGTCGCCATCTTCTCCGTCGGAGGCATGATCGGATCCTTTTCCGTGGGGCTCTTCGTTAACCGCTTTGGACGGTGAGCGCTGAGCGTGGTGGGCCCGTGGTGGACCTCAACAGGGGTGCTGTGCAGCCTCACCACACCCTGCTGTCCTGGAGGGGTGGCTTTGGGCACCTCCCTCCTCCTAAGAGCTGATGTTTGGTTCTCCCCACACCCCTTCAGCCTCTCTGACTCCTGTGGTCCTCCTCACCCTCCTCCCTTCCCTCCTCAGGCGCAACTCCATGCTGATGTCCAACATTCTCGCCTTCTTGTCTGCCATCCTAATGGGCTTCTCCAAGATGGCTTTGTCCTTCGAGATGCTCATTCTCGGCCGCTTCATCATTGGCCTCTACTCCGGCCTCACCACCGGGTTCGTGCCCATGTACGTGGGTGAGGTGTCACCCACTGCTCTGCGGGGTGCGCTGGGGACCTTCCACCAGCTTGGCATCGTCTTGGGCATCCTCATTGCTCAGGTAAGCGCCAGAGAACCGGCAGGTGGGGTGGAGGCTTCTCCCATCTTTGGTGCTGATGTTCACGATGGTCTGCAGGGGATGGGGGTTGGTGCAGCAGCACAGGGCATTGGATCTGCAATGGCTCTTTGGGTGGAGCAGGGTTTGGAGGGGGTGACCTGGAGCTTGGCAGGAGAGGGCGTGCTGTGAGGTCTTGGGTTTGGGATGAGCAGCATCATGATGTGATGTCTGTCTGGCCACCTGGAAACAACAGAGCTGTCCGTGTCCTTCTGGTGGGTGCACCCGTGAGGAGCAGAGCTGGGTCTTACTTGAGCTGGGCAAGGGTGGCTCAACCCCTCTCGTCCTTAGGTGTTTGGTTTGGACTTGATCATGGGAAATGAATCCCTCTGGCCGTTGCTCCTGGGCTTCATCTTCATCCCGGCGCTGCTGCAGTGCATCATCCTGCCCTTCGCCCCTGAGAGCCCCCGCTTCCTCCTCATCAACCGCAACGAGGAGAACAAAGCCAAGAGTGGTGAGTGACCCTGTCCCTGAGCTCAGCCCACCACGCAGGAGAGTCCTCAGCTGCTCCTGACTCCACCTCTTCCACTTAGTCCTTAAGAAGCTGCGGGGCACGACAGATGTCAGCAGTGACCTTCAGGAGATGAAGGAGGAGAGCCGGCAAATGATGAGGGAGAAGAAGGTCACCATAATGGAGCTCTTCCGTTCCCCCATGTATCGCCAGCCCATCATCATCGCCATCGTCCTGCAGCTGTCCCAGCAGCTCTCGGGGATCAACGCGGTGAGTTTTGGGGGGGCCTAGGTGCTGTGGCTCTGCTTGTTTCACCTGCAGCTTGGGTCATGCTGGCTCTGAGATGTCTTTCCTCATGATCCATCCCTGTCTTCTGTAGGTCTTCTACTACTCCACCAGCATCTTTGAGAAGGCTGGTGTGGAGCAACCAGTCTATGCCACCATCGGCTCCGGCGTGGTGAATACAGCTTTCACAGTCGTTTCGGTGAGTTTGGTTCCACCAGGGAAAGTGGAGAGAAGGGGACTTTCCTCCAGGTTGGACATGTGCTGATGGACACCTGTCTCCATCCAACAGCTATTCGTGGTGGAACGAGCTGGACGCAGGACCCTGCACCTCATCGGCCTGGCGGGGATGGCGGGCTGTGCGGTGCTCATGACCATCGCCCTGACGCTGCTGGTGAGTGAGGGGTGTGGAGGGCATGGTGGGCTGGGAGAAGGTCCTCCACATTGGCCCTTAGTGTGGTGGCTTGAAGGAGGAGGTCTGGTAGGAAAAGGACTGGAGGAATGGCTTGTCCTCCTAGAGGTGATGGCTGAGCTGTCCCTGCTGCCCACATCTCTCTGGAGGTCCCATAACTCAGTCTTCAGTCTGGAGAAAACTCGTGGCTTCTTTGGTCATCTCATCATCTGGGGTGTCCAGATGCTCTATCCCCCTTCACCAAGCTGACCTTCTCTCTCTTTCCCTTGGACTAGGACCAAATGCCCTGGATGTCCTACCTCAGCATTGTGGCCATCTTTGGGTTTGTGGCCTTCTTTGAGATTGGCCCAGGCCCCATCCCCTGGTTTATTGTGGCAGAACTGTTCAGCCAAGGCCCTCGCCCAGCTGCCTTCGCCGTTGCCGGGCTGTCCAACTGGACCTCCAACTTCATTGTGGGAATGGGCTTCCAGTACATCACGGTAATCATCTCTTGGTGTCCACAGTGGGAACGGGGTTGGTGGTGCACAAGCCTTGCTGGGTGGGTTGTGTGGCTTCTCTCAGCCCCAAAACCTGGACTGGGATGGTTCAGTTGGCTGAAAGCCCTGAGGGAAGAAGAGGGGAGCCAGGATCTGTCTTTGATTGGCTCTTATGGGCTCCCTTCCAACTTGAGATGCTCTCTGGTAGGAGACAGCTTTTGGGTTGTGGTGGTAGGGTGGTCACTAGATGGTCCTTCAGCTATGGTCCATCACTCCAGTCTTGGCACTGGTGCTGGAACACCATCTCCATCCACACCCTCACCCCTTCCTCCTCTTTCCTCCTTCCCAGCAACTCTGCGGCTCCTACGTCTTCATCATCTTCACGGTGCTGCTCGTCCTTTTCTTCATCTTCACCTACTTCAGGGTGCCGGAGACGAAGGGTCGGACCTTCGACGAAATCGCTTCGGGTTTCCGGCAGGGGGGTGCGAGCCAGAGCGACAAAACCCCGGATGAGTTCCACAGCTTGGGTGCCGACTCCCAGGTGTGACCCACCCAAGGCCACACTCCCCCACCCACCTTCTCCTGAGCTCCTTGGCTTTTATTTCTTCAAACCGCTTTGTACAGAAAACCAGGACGGAGTGTGCTGGGGGCTCGCCCCTCTCCAGAACCCCTCCCTGGTTTATTTGGGACAGACTGAG
>JANVCC010000174.1:610955-661025 GCA_025345505.1 Todiramphus chloris collaris
TTTGGGGGGGGGGGGGGGGGGGGAACCCCAACCTCACGGCCTCAGCCGGCGCCGCTCCTCGTTTCTTTTTTAACGACGCGATAGGTTATTTAACGAGATCACATAGTGGAAGGTTTTAAAGCTGAAAACATCTTTTTTTTTTAACATTCTAATCATAGGAAAAAGGAAAAAAAAAAATCACGTAAATCGACTAAATCTTAAACCAACTATTTTTTTTTTATTTTAAACATCAAGTTTTGTTTTTTTTTTTTTAAAAAGCAGCCTGCTCAATTTTTTAATTATTTTTTACCCTCCCCTCCCACCCTGCAGGTTCATGGACCTGGGGAGAGGGGTGAGGGGGGGCTGGTTCTGAGGATGGACAGATGGGCATCCCGGCGCTGGCTGCGCCCGTTGCCTCCTTTCCCCCAATTCCAGCCGGGAGGGGGACGAGGGGAGGGAGTCTCTCTTGTGGGTTTTTAGTTTAATCTCGGCAATATTTGCCCGACGGCAGCGGGGACCCGGCACCACCACACTACAACGCCACCCCCTCCTCTTCCTCCTCGTCGTCATCGCCCCCCCCTCGAATCCATCGTCACCGCGGAATTCATCCGCTCCCTGCTCTGTGTATAGACTGGAAGATATTTATATATATTTTTGTTCAATGGTTGTTAATAGTAGATGTTTAAGTTATAGCGGTTCTGATTTGATGAGCAACGTACTGTAAATATTCTCGGAGTATATTCACACTGTATAATGTATACAAGAGGAGAAAAGAAAAAAAAAAATAAGGTACAGACGCAGAGGTTATAGATTCTCTAGAGACTGAGAGGTCAGGACGCCTTTTTTGTATAGTTATTACCTGCACTGTAGTTGTATCTATTGCACTGAGTTCCAGGCTGTAGTATATTAAAAAAAAGAAAAAAAATCAACAAAAAAAACCCCAACCCTTAAACCCCAAGACAACTATTGTCCTTTTAAAACAAAACTGAAAGGAAAAAAAAAAAAGGCAAAAATAAAAGCAAAGCTTCCCCTTTTCACACGCACAGCTCGGGGGGAGCCACTGGCACATTCCCAAAGCCACAGGCAGTTTTTTTTTAAATAGTATTTTTTTTCTTTTTAATTTATTTGTCTGGTTTGGAAATGGTTCCACTTGACCACACTTGAAAGAAAAGGGGGGTGGGAGGGGGGCAAAAAAAGAAAATAAAGATGAAACCCCCCCCCCTTTGGTGGGGGGGCTCTGCACAGCTCGGCACGCACTGAGTGCCTGTGTGGGGTGGGGGTTTGGTTTGTTGGTTTTTTTTTTTTTTGAAGCAAATCCATAAAATATTCAAGTGCCAAGAGGAAGGTGTGTGGTGTGCGAGCAATAAACCAGGATGGATGCAGCGACCCAGCCCGCCGCCTCCTGTGCCTTCATTTCGGCTTGGCCGGGCTCTCCCCTTCCCTTCCAGCTGGGCTTGGTGTCCCTCTCCTGGGATTGGAGTGGCCTCAGGATCTCCTGCCTGGAACTGTGACCTGCTCTGTCCCCTTGGTCGACTCCAAAATGGCTCTGCCTGGGGGGTTGTGACCATGGATGGGCTGCTCTGGGCTGGAGCTTTCTCCTCTTGTCACCAGAGCCAGGGAGGAAGGGAAGTGATGGCTGCTGCTTCTCAGGAGGTTTTTCTTTCCCCTTGACCTGACAAAGTGCCAAGAGCTGCAAGCCTGAACACTTTCGGGCAAAAGAAATGCTGATCTTGGTCACTTCAGGCTTTTCTTTTTGGTTTTGTTTTTCCTATTTATTGAGTGCCCTGAAGTGCATGTGCTGGAAACGGCTCTTGTAAAATATTCCAAAGCTCCCCCAAGTGTTCTTCATCTTTTCATCGGTTCCCATCCCTGCTCCCAGAGCTGCTGGGCCCTGTGCAAAGTTAATTTTCACGCTGTTAATAAGCTGGGAGCGGTGACACAGAGCTGCAGGCGCAGCCAGGCTCTGGAGCATCCCCAGGGATTACCAGTGCAGATCCAAATCCCCGGCCCTGGTGACCCGAATCCTCAGCGCCCCAAGGCACGCTGCCAGCGGGCACCATCCCCCAGCCCACGGGGGTGGTTGTTCCAGATGTGTGGAGACCCGATGGGGGTGGATGTGTCCCCCAGCATCTCCCACAGGAGGATTCTGAGCTCTGCCACCCTGACCGGTGCCATTCCACCCCCACGGAATGAAACACCAGCTGCAACGGAGGCTTCCCCTTCCCCAGCAGCATCCATCCCTTCGAATCGCTCAGGTCCCAGCTTGACGGAGCGTTTGAAGAGCAAACTTGACTCCCATCCCAACGCGGCGAGGCAATTAAACGCGCTCATAAATCCTCCCGAAGTAAATGAGAGTTAATCGCAGGCTTAAAGCTCAGCTGGCTCGGCCCCTGGGCAGCAGGGCCAGTTTCCCTTCCCCTCTCGCCGCGCTGCGCGAGGCCGTCACATGCTCCGGCGGCTGAACCCAGCTCGCCAGACGGCCCTCGCTCTCCTCCGACCCTTCTCCAAGGGCCTTTCACCTCCGCGCCGAGGGCCACCCCGTGCTCCCCTGTCCCGTCCTGCCCCATCCTCTCTCGGGTCCCCGGGCTGGGAGTCCCTGCGAGCTGTGTGCTGGGAGGGTGCTCGGTGGAGGTCCCTGCCTACGGTGACCCACGGGACTTCCTCCTCTCCAGGCTGGCCCCGGCGCTCGCAGCCGTGGGGAAACCACGTCTCCTCCGGGGCGGAAGCTCCGACTGGAGCTCGCTGCCCTTTTCACCCTTTCCCTCAAGACTGCGCCTGGTTCCTCACGCTCTTTTCTCGGTCCCTCCTGGATGCAAGTTCTTCCGTAAGTGGAACAAATTAATCCCTTGGTGCCCAGAGCTCCAAGACACCTCTGAAGCTGAGCAGGAAGAGAGAACGTGGCTGTGGAGGTGGAGGGGCATGGCAGAGAGGTGTAACACCCGGCCGAGCCCAACCGGGTCCTGGGTTGGCAGCCACCCACGGTTAGGTGTGCAGAGACCTTCCCGTGTCCCTCCCGTATCCCTCCCCGGTATCTCATCAAACTGAAAAGCAAATTGAGGAAACCAGCAATAAACACACCTCAGCTGCTCTCGGCTTCTGGACGGACGATGTGAGGACGTAAGAGGCTGTTTGCTTACTCATCAATCATTAGGTAACGATTTATGCGTGGTGTGCTGGTTGTGCCTTTTGTTTCCCACCCTCCCGCTCTCCTTCCATTACAGGCCACAAGGTCGAGGCAGAATTTAACTCCCACCAAAACGCTTTCATTTCAAACCCCTCCAGAGGGAAAGGGGCACATCAGAACGATGGCAGCAGCAGGAAGGACCTGTGGCTTGGAATGCTTCTTGTTTCCAGCAACCCAGCTAAACAGCTAAAACCCTGTGAAACAGGTACCCAGCAGGTAAGTAACGCCCGGCTCTGGCAAACGCTTTATTTTGTGTAGGGAAGCTTGGAGTTAATCAACTTGAGCAACTGACCGATGGCTTCTGGAGACTCCCGTTGGGGCTGTTGTGTCACCAGGTCCAAGGCTTTCACCCCCACCTCCCGGGCCTGCGACCGAACGCGAGAGCCTGGGTAATTGTCAGGAATTCGGCTTTTCTCGGCGCCTCGCCGGACTGGCTGCGCTGGAGCAGATCCAGGCTCCAGGCGCTCAGCCGCCTGCTCCCGAGGGTGACCTGGACAAGCTGCTTTGCAGGAGAGAGTAAAGCTGCCAGCAGATACCATACTGAGGATCCAGTGGTGCGGACGGAGGGGATTAGTGCCCCCAGCCTCCCCGAGCTGGGGAATGTTACCTCCTGCCTCATACAGCAGCTCTGCTCAACCTTCCCAAAGCTCTTTCAGGAAAAAACCACCCCTCTAACCAGCTGTATTGAACAAATCCCTCATTTCCCTCATCGCTCTTCCAGGGCATTCTCAGACTTAGAAAGCTTTGCCTTTCTTTGAATTTGAATTAGTTTCTTTGTGTCTTTCCAGCACTGACTCACATCATTAAGGTTTTCTCTGATACAATGAAGAGACCGTCAGAAATCTGTGTTTTCACCCACCAAAAAACAGATGCAGGAGAAACTCTACTTTTGAGCGCTTCGCCTGAACAAAGAGCCCTGATTTCCAGGTGGTTTCTGCTCCACGCAGCCTCAAAATCAATGCTTTTTAAGAGAGAGAATTGGGCACTCTGAGGTTAGCACTCACATCTGCAGTTTTGAGCCATAAACTCTCAAATGTGTGTGGGGGGTAAATTCAAAACTGAACGACAGAGTCCAGGAGAGAGAGCCTACGTTAACACCACGCATCGTAGGTGCTGGTCTCTTCTCACAAGTAACTAGTGATAGAAAAGAGGGAATGGCCTCAAGCTGCACCAGGAGAGGTTTAAACTGGACACGAGGAAGATTCTTCTCACTGAAAGGGTTGTCAGGCACTGGAACAGGCTGCTCAGGGAGGGGGTTGAGTCCCCAGCCCTGGAGGTGTTTAAAAGATGTGGGGCTTGGGGATATGGCTGAGCGGTGGGCTTGGTAGGGTAGGGTTAATGGTTGGACTCGACGATCGTGAAGGTCTTTTCCAGCCTTGATGGTTCAATGATTCTGTGAACATCGGGGTAACTACGGGGAGTCTGGCTCACAGAGAGACACGCGTGAGGCCACGTCTGGCCCGGTGTCTGAGCTCAGCTTGTGAGAGGCAGCTGCTCTGCCCAGGTAAAGGATGAACCCAGAAAACGTGGATAACGACACGATCCCCTGGCAGAGACCGAAACAACTGCAGTGGGATTTATGAGCCTTGACAGGGCAGACCGTGAGCTGGCTTCAGGCAGAGCTACCGAGGCAGCTTTGCCCTTGGTCACCCAGCACTGCGAGGCTGTGGGCGGCTCAGGAGAGGTGCCGGGTGAACAGAGGCAACTGGTTTCATGCCATGGGGTGAAACAGAACGAGCCAACCCTCCCAGACCCTTCCAGAGGAGCCTTACCTTTGGTAAATCCCCGATCAGGTACCAGAGCATGGCAAGGGCATGAAGAACTCTGGCGGTCTCCCCAGGCTGCTGCTTCGGTGCCCGCTCTCGGACATCTAACACTGCATTCAGTACCCAGATTCCTTCTGCTTGCTGGGCTTCAGCTGCACCGAGAGTGAAAGAATCTCGTTGGATGGATGGATGTGTGCAAGATAATATATTCAAAACTATCCCATTATCTCTTCTAGACATCAAAGCGTTTCTACTCCATGCGGTATCCCAGCTCCATGCAGATTCCGCACCTGTTATCAGGTATCTTTTCACCCAGTCAGTCACGGTGGTGATCAGCCTTTGGTGAGGCTTTGGAGTCATAACAGCCTCATGCAACTTTCATAGGCCTGTCACGACTGGAGATGGTATCAAAGAACTGTCTTGGGGTGGTTCCTACTGATGGAGACAGTGGCAGGTGATGGGATTCCCTGAAGTGTTTCTCTTCCCTGACAAAACTCTTATGGGCACAGGTAGCAGAAAGGCAAGGAGCAGAGTCCAGCCTGACTGCAGTGGAGCCCAGGGTAGTGCCATGACACCAGAGTGTTTCCTAATGCCTCAGGCACCTTGATGTCCCAGTGAGAGACTGCTCAGCTTCTCCCCTGAGAGTATCCTCCAGATTAATACACTCAATTAGCAGCACACAGTATTCCATCATGTCCTCCTGCTCTAGAGGGCAGAGCTGCAAACCTGCCTGAGGTGAAATGTTTCTTTAATTAAATGGAGACAAAGGAGCTGCAGAGGTGCTGGAGCGTGGCCAGAGAAGGGCAACGGAGCTGGGGAAGGGGCTGGAGCACAAGGGTGGTGAGGAGCGGCTGAGGGACCTGGGCTGCTTCAGCCTGGAGCACAAAGGAGGCTGAGGGGAGACCTTCTGGCTCTGACAGCTCCTGACAGGAGGCTGGAGCCAGGGGGGTCGGGCTCTGCTCCCAAGGAACAAGAGACAGGACAAGAGGAACCAGCCTCAAGTTGCCCCAGGGGAGGTTTAAGTGGGACCTGAGGAACAATTTCTTGCCCTTGAGGGTTGTCCAGGGCTGTCCCAGGCTGCCCAGGGCAGTGGTGGAGTCCCCGTGATCCCAGGAAGGGTTTCAGAGCCGTGGAGCTGTGGTGCTGAGGGCCATGGGTCAGTGGTGCCCTGGCAGTGCTGGGTTAACACTTGGACTCCACAATCTCAAAGCTCTTTTCCAACCCAAACAATTCTCTGATTCTATGAAATGAGAGTGCTGAAGTGGAATCGAATTCTGAAAGGCAAACTCTTGTATTGTTCAAGTCCCTGCCCGGGGTGCTGTGAAAAGGAGCGTGTAAACAAAAAAGGGCAAAACTCTGGTTCCACTCGAACACCCTCATTCCTAAACTGGCCTCCTTTGTTTCATCCAGCACAGGCCGCTGAGCATCAACAGCAGGAACGCCGGTGATTCCCCCTGGCTCCGCTCGAGGGAAACGCCACGCGAAGCCCGGTGCCGTAAACACGACCCGTAGGACGGCCACGCTCCGTGCAATAGCTCTCTTACTCAGCCGCTCTTCGACGCCTTCCTTGACCTCGGCCAACGGAGCCGTTTCCGGCTGTGAGTCGAGAATTTGTTCCTGGGCGTGAAGTGACCTCAGGAGAAAGGCACGCCAGGTGCTGGTTACCTATCAGGAAGCAAATGAGTTATTTCGCCCGCGTGAATAGGCGCTACGGAGCCGCTGGGCCTTCTGCAAACAACGCGGTAACCGGAGCGCCGGCTGGTTCGGGAGCTGGCTGCTGCCGAGGCGGGTGTTTCACACGGGGATCTGAGAGCTCTTCTCCCCGTGGCAGCCTCAGCTGGGAGTTCACTTCTCCAGCTGATGATTGGTTTTCAGCCGATGTAAACAAGGGCAGCTAAACGGTGAACTGAAAGGGAACTGGGGTGAAGCTTGTGGGGGGAATGGAGGTAGGTTGCACTGCTGCCAAAGCCTCGTTTCACCAAAAGGCAGAGAATCCTAAACTGGTTTAGGATGGAAGGGACCTTTCGAGTGAGCAGGGCCATCTGCAGCTAGAGCAGGGTGCTCAGAGCCCCGGGCAACCTCCCCTGCAATGGTGCCAGGGATGGGGCAGCCACCACCTCTCTGGGCAGCCTGGCACAGGCTCTCCCCACCCTCACCATCACCAATTCTCTCCCTTCTCCCCAGTCTGAAGCTCCCTCTTTAAGTTCAAACCATCCCCCCTTGTCCTGTCCCAACAGGCGCTGCTCAAACCTGTCCCCATCTTTCTGCCAGGCCCCTCCAAGTCCTGAAGGTCTCCCCGGAGCCTTCTCCTCTGCAGGCTGAACCCCCCCAGCTCTCCCAGCCTGGCTCCCAGCAGAGGGGTTCCAGCCCTCCCAGCATTGCTGGGGCCCCCAAAAAATCAGACTAAAGGTGTATTTTGTCAGCGATTAGAGCAATTAGATAATTGTTACTCCCTGTGCTTGATTGCTCTGTTCTGATAATGTGTTATCAGGGTGACTTTTCACTGGTTCTCAGAGTAAATTTTATGTGCCTCATACGTGTGCCAGCAACTCTTTCCTGGACATGGAAAGCCCTTGGTGATCCTCTCCACTCGTGGGATGCTCTTAACCTCTGGCGCAGAGTATTTGATAGCAAAGTGGGGTTTTTTAGCAACATTTGGCTGCCCAGATTGAAGAGAACTTGAAAGAAAACTTTTAACCCAGTACAGAATTGATCTCTCACAGTCTTAACTCAATGCTGAAGTATGAAAAAGGGTTCTGAGATTGATTCTAAAAGGCAACGCTGGCACTTGCTATGGTTGCCATTATTGAAGGCAGCCAGAAACAGGGGAAAAAAAACCCCAAACATTGGAAAGATCACAAGGAAAACCTGAGAAATATATAGAGGATGACCTTTGGTTTTACCAACCTCAGCATAGAGTGAGTTCGCTATGTCCGTTTTGTTCTGGCGAAAGAAAACATTGGCCATGTGGAAATACCCTCCAGAGGTCTCAAGAGACTTTAGCCCAAATGCAGAACTCGCAAGGTAAATCTGAAATTAGTATCAAAAAAAAAAAAGAAGGAAAAAATTAATGTCCAGCTCAAACCTGGGCAATTTTTCCTGATGGGTTAAGAACATCGCAAGCATTCCGGTCATTCCCGTGTGACTATATTAGGACTGTAAAATCTGGTGCTAAAAAAAGCTGTGTGTTGGGGTTGCTGTCCCCGAGGGCAGAGGAACCCTCTCCCAGCCTGTTACCCCACGGAAGCACGGGGCCAGTTTCCCACATCTCCTCCTCTCCCACCTCTGAGCGCTCAACCTGCCGCCGCTTTCCGGCTCTGCAGCGCTGCCCGCGGTGCCCGTTTCTCCCCCCGAGAACCCCGGCCCGGCCGGGGCAGTGGGAAGGCAACGGTGCATTCCAGCTATTCTGAGCTGGCGTGTGACTCTCAGCAGATCTCAGACACGCAGCCAAAGTTCAGGCAGGTCTTGGGGCTGTTCTGATGTAGACCAGCAACTTGCTAATTAGGAAAAAAAAAACCACCTCTCATTACCTGATGCCTTTTCAGGCACCAGGTACCTAAAAAGCTCAACGGCACAGTGGGGAATGTCCCGGCAGGTTTGCAGACTGAGCAAAGACAGAGTTGTAGAGATTATAATAAGGATTTAATTCTCCTCAACCGTGTGCCATCGCTCACGCCCACACAAAGCGACTATCACATTCAACAGCGGTGGGGATACATCACTCCGCACGGGATAAATTTGGTCTCCGCAGGATATAAATAGGATGTGGCAGAGTCCGTCTGCCTTTTGGGAGATCAAGTGACAGGCAAAGCATCCTCGGGGACACAGCTGGCGAGGGCGACTTTGAATGGGACAAACTGCTCTCGGGGTGAAAAAGATCAAACTGGGGAAAATCTCAGTTGAACCAGTTAAACGAGGCGTTCGTTATGGGATGGCTGACAGAGAACTGCTGCCTAGTGGAAGAGCATTGAGGAAAACGACAGATAAAATGTAAAGTAGGTTATCTGTTGACTAAAGGGTAACTCCACCAGTTTGGGGTAGGAATGTTTCTACACCTCAAGACCGTAACAAAGCTGAGAGATAAATTTATAAGCGGGCGCAGCGAAGACGTGGAGCGTGTCACGCCACGGGAGTGAGGATACCAGGTAACCCCCAGCTTTGGTAACAGCTCCAGACTCAGAGTTTGGAACGTGTGCCCTAAAATCAAGATTACAACTCTGTCTGATCTGGGGTTTCGTATCCATCTGGAAGTGTCAGAGAAGGGAGAAAACTGGAAGTGTTTGTAGTCGGCAGGAGCAGGGAGGGGATCATTCCTTTGGTGGGGCTGCACCTTGAATACTGTGTCCAGTTTTGGGCCTCTCTCTACAAGAAGGACGTTGAGGTGCTGGAGAGGGTCCAGAGGTGAGCTACAAAGCCAGTAAAGGGTTTGGAGCATGTGTCTCGTGAGGAAAGGCTGAAGGACCTGGGGCTGTTCAGCCTTGAGAAGAGGAGGCTGAGGGGAGACCTTATTGCCCTCTGCAGCTCCCTGAAGGGAAGGTGTAGTGAGGCAGGAGTTGGGCTGTTCTCCTGGTGACAAGGGACAGAACAAGAGGAAATGGCCTGAAGCTGAACCAGGGAAGGTTCAGGATGGATAGTAGGAAGCATTTCTTTCCAGCAAGGGTTGTCAGGCACTGGAATGGGCTGCCCAGGGAGGTGGTTAAGAGCTGGGTAGATGTTTTTCTGCGGGACATGGTTTAGTGGGTTTTGATAGTGCTGGGAATAAGGTTGGACTTGATGATCCTGATCTTTTCCAGCCGAAACTATTCTATGATTCTCTGATTCTATGAAGCGTTACTGCAGTTGAGTCAGCTCACATCATTTGACAGGTGATATAAAGCCTGCTCCAAGTTTCCTCTGGCGACACAGAAGAGGCCCAGGCTCCGATGTAGTTCAGCCTGAACAGCAGCGCTGCAGCCTGGGCTTCTGAGGACAACCCACTCGGCTTGGGAGAGATAGCTGGATGCCTGCAGAAGATCCCCAGCTCCTGCAACGACACGGAGGAAGAAGCAGGATAAAAAGGCTTTTTTTTTTGTTTTTGTTTTTGTTTTTATTTAGGAATTTAGAGCAGGCTGCCTGCTCTCCCCTCTGCTGCAGTTTGAGCTGGAGACCTGGTCCGTGGATCCCCCACTTCTCTCCCGAGTGCCCCTCAGCGTGGTGGGTGCTCAAAACCTAACTCACAGACAGGTTGAGAGTCCAGAGCCACGAGAGAAGCCAGAGGGGCTGTACCACCCTCATCATCTCTGAAACACGTGTTCAAAACAGGTTAGCTACGGGCAGCCACGAGCGACTCGTGTTATTCTCACACTGGACTTAGTCATGGCATTGGGTTTTTTTTTACTTTTCCCTTCCCTTGCCATCCCATTTCCAACAACCCTTGAGATGGCTCAGTTCTGGCAGTGAAAGCATTGTGTGAACGCCTGTAAGGGGATTGATTACAGTGGTTTCTCAGTCCTTTAGCTCTGTGGACAAGGAGAGCCCTTCACCATGGGCAGAGACCTTCTCTGTGGGCAGAGACCTTCACCATGGGTAGAGCCATTCTCCGTGGGCAGAGACCTTCTCCGTGGGCAGAGACCTTCTCTGTGGGCAGAGACCTTCTCCGTGGGCAGAGCCCTTCTCCACAGGCAGATACCCTGTCCATGGGCAGATACCCTGTCCATGGGCAGATACCTTCTCCATGGGCAGAGCCCTTCTCCATGGGCAGAGCCCTTCTCCACAGAGCCCTTCTCCATGGGCAGAGCCCTAAGTTGGCCTCTTTCACAAAGTTCTACTGCAAGCAGAGTGTGTTTTATGAATGAACCCAGGCATTCCTCTGATGCAACAGCCTCCAAAATGTTTGCTGGTTCCCTGAGATAAGAGCCCAGCCAACCACAGTCAGGAATTTAATGCTTTTCAGAGTCATACGAAGCCACAAAGGTAGAGAACAGCTCTTCACGCTGCTTCTCTTGTGGGTAGGAGAGGGAGAAAACATTTCATTTGCTTTTATTGATCTCTCATGACCAGTGAGCGATTCTTTTCCCCTGGAACCACACAGAGAAGGGGGGTGTGTGTGTGAGTGCGTGTGACTTCTCAAATCTCTCCGGAATGCCCTTGAGGCAGGGCAGGGGAGAGCCATGGCAGAGCCAGTCCTTTCCTGATAAATGACCAAAGGACACCAGAAACCCGACCCCGGGGGAGGTCTCACCCTTGCCAGCAGTTACTATTTAGACAATACTTACCAGTGGAGGCCTGGGCCAAGAGGAGATAAGCAGGCACCAGCCGCAGAGAAGCGGGGCCGGCCAGGGCGGTGAGGAAGCGCAGCGCGCACAGAGCTGCTGGCATCGCTTCTCGGTGCTTCCCGTCCCAAACGAAGCGCTGGGCGGCACGGAGCGCCAGAGAGATGATGTGTTCCTGAGCAGAGGAGAAGGAGGAGGAATAAAATGAGTGGTCTCTTTTCTTTTTTAACACGACATTCGAGTTTGGGAATTGCAAACATCCCGGTTTAGGGTCAGGGTGGTCCCTTAGACCTCTAACAGATGCTCTCCGTTAGCCTCCCTCCCTCTCCAAAGGGGAAGGGAATAAGGGAGAGGGACTCAGTGATTAGAAAACAGAAGTAGAACAGCTGTAATGAAAATGAAAATAATAACAAAAATGGAATATATACAAATATATACAAAACCAGTATCAAACCCAGCCCCCCCGAAGGCATTTACATCGCTGTCACCACTCATGCTGTGGAGCAGGCACTGGGAGAGTCCCAGACTGGGCCCAGCAGCAGACAGGAGCTGTGTTCAGGAGCTGGATCCTGGTACTGGATTCAGGAACACACAGACTGAGATTGAAGGCAGAATGGACAGAGTCCTCCTCGGATGCTCCGAGACAGAAACAGGAAGAGGAGCCAAGCTGAGCTGAGCAAAGCTGTCAAAGCAGGACAAGAGGGCAAAAAGAGAGGGACTAGACCCTCCTGAACCCTCAGCTCTACACTGAATATGATTTACACAGGCTGAGACCCCTCGTTGGTCAGTCTGGGGCCAATTGTCCCGGCCACCCCTCCCTGCAGTTGCCACCTTTTCCTTTCTGCACCCCCACCGTGGTGCACAAGCCCCAGCAATGACCTTGGTCTGCACCTCACTCCTCGGGACTGACTCTGAACGTGGGATGTTCTCACTGCTGGGAGCAGCCACTGCCTGTGCCAACAGCTGCTGCCTTCAGCCAGGGCACGGAGTGAGAAGAACTGAGCTTGAAAAGTTAAATCACTGAACAGAATTAGTTCTGTTCTCACTCAAACCAGGACAGAAATTAAAGCTGTCATCTCAGAGCTTGGCTTTCATTCCTCTTTCGAGCAGCTTTGGACATCCTCTTGGGTCATGTGGTGTCTTAGGAGACGAAGAATCCTTGAGGCTGACAAAAAAAGGGCTAATAAGGCTGCGGTGCTAAAAGCTGTGAGGCACAGAAAACGCTCATCACAAGACCACAGAAAAGATCAGACCAAGGGGCCACGGCGGAGTTTCGCAGACGGTAATAACGGTGACCCAGAGGAGGCAACGGAGCGGATGGTTTGCCAGGCCAGTGCCAGCAGGGCACGGAGCCAGCTGCAGGAGACACGCTCTGCGAGCGAGGAAAGAGCAACTCACATGGTGCTGTGGTTTCCTCCCCGCCTCTCCCAGATGGTTTTGGGCCGGGTATTTTGGGTGCAGAGTCTGGAAAGCAGGTCAAAAGCAGAACACCCTAAAGCAGTGTGTTACGCTCCGGTGTAACCACCACCCCGAGCTGGGTTTGGTGGCCAAGCAGCTCCTGCAGCGTTTCTGTTTGTTGGCAGACTCCACATTTCCCCGCACGTGGAGTTGCTACTCGTCACAGCCCCCACTAGCAGTTGGTCTTTACACCCTTTGCAGCATCTGAGCTACTCACCAGCTCCATAAACAACTCTCCCTTTGAATATCTGTGCTCTGCCAAGAGCTCTACAGCAACTGTGCTGGTGGAAAAGAGCTGGGATGCTAAGTTATCCATTTCTCTTTCAGTGCAATCAGCCCCAACTCCCAACGCTTCCAGGAGGGAAAGGTGCCTGGAAAGAAATCTCATTGCTGGTGCCCCTGGCAGAGCTGCCATGGTAAGTCAGCAAGGAGCTCGCCCTTCTCTTGCCAGGAGGCACGGGCAGGCCCGAGCAGCGAGCGTCGTCAGGACTCACAGTTCAACAACTTTGCTGCATTCCCTGCTCCAGCTGCGGCTCAGCAGAGGGCACAAAAATGAAATCCCTGTGCTTTGGGAGGCTAAGGTTTGGTGTTTTGCTGAGAGAGAGGCGGAGGGAGTCACGCCATGGGAGAACAGCTCAGGGATAGAGAACATCAATGGCAGCCTGGAGTTCCTGGAGATCCTGGATGATCTAAAGGGACATCACAGAATCCCAGACTGGTGAGGGTTGGAAGGGGCCTCTGGAGATGCTCTGGTGCCACCTCCTGCTCCAGCAGGGTCACCCAGAGCAGGGGCCCAGCAGCGCAGGGTCCAGACGGGTTGGGAATCGCTCCAGACAAGGAGACTCCACAGCCTCTCTGGGCAGCCTGGCACAGCCTCCCACACCCTCACACCAAAGAACTTGCTCCTCCTGCTCAGGTGGAACCTCCTGGCTTCCAGTTGGTGCCCCTTGGTGCCCCTTGTCCTGTCACTGGGCACCACTGAGCAGAGTCTGGCCCCAGCCTCTTGCCCCCGGGGCCCTTTATCTCTTGCTCAGCATTGCTCAGCTCCCCTCTCAGGCTGCTCTTCTCCAGCTGCACAGCCCCAGGGCTCTCAGCCTGTCCTGGCACACAGATGCTCCAGCACCTCAGCATCTTTGCAGCCCCTGTTTCATGGCCCCCAGGATGCCATTTGCCCTCTTGATCATAAGAGCTGGCTCATGGGCAACTTGTTGTGCACCAGCACTCCCAGGTCCTTCTCGACAGATCAGAGCTTCAAAGAACCCCCCCCAGAGCGACAACACCTGCTACACACAGAGCCAAGAGCTACAAACACAAGGCACCAACCCCAAGCTCTGCTGGGGGAACATGTGGTGCCCAGGAGAAAGTCAGCACACGCTCGGGGCGAGGAGCAATACAAGCTGCTATTTTTCAGGCTGCCTTCTCTGTCCACACCGTGCTTTCACTTTTGGCGCGGGGGTTTTGAGCTGGTTGCCATCTGGGGAGGTGCTGGAGATCAGCATCACTGCTTTTGGACTCCTTGTCAAGAAGACCATCACTGCTTCCCATCATCTAAGCTGTATTCAGACATCTGCAGCGAGGACAAGCGTGGGGTTAGGCTCTCACAGCTGCCAGGCGAGGAAAGGGCAGGAGAGAACAGAAGCCCAGTGGCGCTGAATATTTAAGGCTGTGCAGTTCCAAGCCTCGGGGGGGGGTTGTTGGTTTTGGCCCTGCACCCGTTTTCATCTCGCCCGTAGCCCCACGCCCCCGGACCCGCACGCTTTGGGCTCTTTCCATGTGTAATTACAGCAGCTCCTCTGAAGATTCCCCCACGCAGTCGGGGTTTGGGGGAGGCTGAGGATCCCAGTTCCCCACCAGGTGGGAGCAGGGGGTTGGGAACACTCTTGGGCTACAGCTCCACGTTCGTTGACTCGCTCGCAGGCACCGCAACCAACGGCAGGGTTGGAGGAGAGCCCGTTTCAGGAGTCGGTTTGAGCTGAACCGCGTGCTTGGCGGGGCCAGGGCCCGTGCTGGTGCCAGTGCCGGAGGAGCAGCGGGGCTGGCGGAGCTCTTCCCGTGCCCAGGGGCCATGGTGAGATGCCATCGGGCAGGCAGGTGAGGCTACTCTACAAACAGAAACTTGGAGGGTTGTCAGTTCGAAGGTGCTGGCTGCAGGTGACCCCTCTGGCTATGTTGAGAAGAGCAGATTGCTATCAACAAAGCTCTGGAGTGCAGGTGAGGTATGAAACTCAGAACAGTCCAGCAGGTCGAGGGAGGTTCTCCTCCCCCTCTACTCTGCACCAGTGAGACCATATCTGCAGTACTGTGTTCAGTTCTGGTTTCCTCAGTTCAAGAGGGACAGGGAAATGCTAGAGAGAGTCCAACAGAGGCTGTGAGGATGCTGAGGGGGCTGGAACATCTCTGATGAGTAAAGGCTGAGAGCCCTGGGGCTGTTCAGCCTGGAGAAGAGAAGCCTGAGAGGGGATCTGATGAATGGTTACAGAGATCTGCAGGGTGGGGGGCAAGCAGAAGGGGCCAGGCTCTTGTCAGTGGTGCCCTGTGATGGGACAAGAGGTGATGGTAGCAAGGGGAAGCACAGGGAGTTCCACCTCAACAGGAGGAGAAACTTCTTCACTGTGAGGGTGACAGAGCCTGGCCTAGGCTGCCCAGAGAGGCTGTGGAGTCTCCTTCTCTGGAGCCTTTCCAGCCCCCCCTGGATCTGTTCCTGTGTGGGCTGCCCTGGGTGACCCTGCTCTGGCAGGGGGGTTGGACTCGATGATCTCCAGAGGTCCCTTCCAGCCCCACCATTCTATGATTCTATGAACCTTCTGGCTTTTGGCTTTGTGCACTTTCCCTTAAGCCAAAGGGAATTTTGATATGCACAAGCTTCCCTGTGTCCTGACAGAGGCTGGAGCAATGTATTTTCTAATCAAACACCTGAAGTGCAGCAGAAATGCTCAAAAAAAATCATAAACCTACAGGGCAGGCGTCGAGAGAAGGTTGTGTGAGAGGTGAGACTGCACAGCTTCTCCCTGAGCTCCAAAAGGCCTTTTTTTAAAGCATTTTTCCTCGGCTCTGTGAAGAGGAATGTGATGAAACCACCAAGACGGGGCATTAAATAATCTCACCCTCTCCATACTGGTCTTCCAGTTCTTGTTGGCCAGTCCAGGCCCAACACCTCTCTGCTCATGGAAGGGTTAGCAGCTGCAGCCTTGCTGCCAATGCAAGCGGGTATCCAACAAGACATTTCCCCTTTTCCCTCCTTAGGAGAGAACGAAGGCACAGTGTCCTTGTACACACCGTTCCCAGAACCTATTTTATTTCAGTACTCTGGAGACAAAGGTCGAAAGAAAAATATAACAGGGTTGTTAAAGATCCTATAAAAATCTTTGGAACAACATAAATAAATAAATAATAGTTGTCTGCTCTCTGGGCCTTTCCCCATCAAGTGGTGTCAGGCTGGAGTTGCAGTTGTCCCTTGCTAACCTGGGCGTGCACCCGCCGGAGAAGAGACCTTCCCTTCTCCAGCGGCCCCAGCTTCCTGCTGCCTTCCCCAGAACCTGATAAAAAGCAAACAATTAGCTTCCAGCTAACTGAGGAACTCTTCCTTCCTCTGGCCCTCGTGTGGGATGTCTGCTGTGTAATTTTAATTGCCCTAGATCCAATGATGCAATGACAGGTCCTTTCAACATCAGGTGAGTTTCTTGGAAAAGCTTGAAGCAGTTAAGGATGGGGAAAAAAAAAAAAATAGCCCAAACCAAAACACAATCCTGTGCCCAAAAAGAGCAATTTTCTTTGCAGAGTTTATAAAACCTGGAACAAAGGAGCTGTTGCCCTTTTCTTTGCTTCTGGGCTGCACGGTTCTAACATGCCTTCCAGGGACTCTGGCCACCAGCCTCGCCTGTGATTTTCAAGGAGATGGGATTTTCAAGCCCAAACTGTGTTGTCAGCACCCCGTTCTTCCAAAGCCTGTTGGAATCTGTCACCTGAGAGCTTTCGCCAAGCAGAACTACACAGGTTTCCCCCTCTCTGCAATGCAGCTCTTTCTGGGTGCTCCCAAGAAAAGGCAGCAGCAATGAGCCAGATGCCAAAGCACCAGAAACAACCTTAAAACTAAAATGCAATGTAAAATCCAGAAGATGAACAAAGTTCTTCTCAAGTGGCACCGTTTGGTTGCCACCAGCTCGCTCCCAGCTGTTCTGCTCTTCCATTATTCTGCGATCAGGAGTTATGCAATGGTAGAAAGGTAATTTATTTATTTCTGGGTAAGATCATTTTTAAGTAGTAGGTGCATTTGGGCAGGTTATTTTCTTTTATCAACATTGTGGAAAAGTGAATCCTGCCACCCCATAAACAACAACAACAACAAAAGAGTTGAAAACCACCAGGGCTGGAAAGGAGCTGCACATCTGCACCACCCACCAGGCCAAAAAGTGGAGATAAAAGACTGTACTTAGTGGGAAAGGGTGTTTCAAGTTGGCCAAGTAAACAAAGGGAGGGGACTTTATTTCTTTGCCCCCTGCCCGGCTTTGAGAAAGGGGAATCCCTCTCATCAGCGAGGGAGGAGAAGAGCCTGCAAGAATCAGGCTGGATCTGAGGGTGGATGGAGAGATGGATGACAGGGCAAGTGAGAGATCCAGGAAGCTCAGGACTGTGAAAAAGGCAAGAGGCTTCTAGAATACGAGCAAGGACGTTCCCACTCCCCTTATTACAGCGGTTTCGCTTAAAAAAGCCCACCCTAAGGCTCTGCAACCGAGTACAGATCAACCGACGGGGTGCCCTCCCAACACTATGTACATCAAAATGTAGGAAGAAGAGATCTAATTGAATTTCACCAGTGGCACTTTGATGTGGGGCTCGCTTGCCTTGTACGTACCTGCCTCTCCAGCAGCTGGTCCCTGCCGTGTTTTCTTTCTTTTTCAGAAAGTCCACAAGGGAGGGATGTACGGATGGGAATCAGCAGCTGGCATATTTGCTGGTGGATGCTGACCCAGTCAGCTTTTTGATGACCTACATCACTAACAAAATAAAGGAAGAATGATAGTTTTGTTTGCTTGCAAATGACGTAAGGAAAGATGACTGCTTGTTGTGTCTTCTGGACTTTCACCGCAAGAGTTACTCACAACAGCCACCATACCTCAGTCTGATCACAGAGCACCTAATGATGTTCCCAAATGGGAACACAGTGCTGTCCTGCCAGGTCACTGTGATTCTGCACATTAAAACCTTCTTTAAATCAATTACAGCTCCTGGGCTTCATCCCTGCCCGCTGAGCTTCATCCCAGGCCTCATCCCTGTCACCTACGCTTCATCTCCGTGTCCTAAACCTTGTCCTGGGACTCACCCCTGTGTTCTGAGCCTGATCCCAGGGCTAGTCCCTGCCTCTTGACCTTTCCCTGTGTCCCAGGCTTTGTCCTTGTCTCTCCACCCATGACCTGGGCTTGTCCCTGTGTCCCAGGTTGTGTCCCAGACTTTGTCTCTGTCTCTCAACCTGTGCCCTGGGCTTGTCCCTGTATCCCAGGCTTTGTTCCCAGTCTCTCAATCCTTACCCCGGGCTTATCCCTGTGTCCCAGACCATGTCCCAGTCTCTGTCCCAGTCTCTCAACTCCGTGCCCTGGGCTTGTCCCTATGCCCTGTGCTTGGCACTGCCTCCTGGGCCTCGTCCTGGGCCTTCTCCGCATGTCCTGAGCCTTGTCCCGGGCTTTTTCCCCGCCTCCTGCTCTGTCCTGGGCGCGCTCCTTAGCCCCGCGCCCCGTCCCTGCCTCCGGGGCTGCACCCCGGGTCTCGCCGGGGTCCTGCCCAGGCCCCCCGCGGGGCTCTCACCAGTAGCAGGCGAGGCGGCAGCTCTGGCAGCGGAGCCGGGCGGCCTCCCCGCACAGCTCACACCGCCCGGACCCCTCCGGCGCCATCGCTCCTGTGGGGGGGGGGGGGGGGGGCCCGCGCGTTGCCATGGCGACACTTCCGGCAGCCGGAGGCCGCGCGGGGCGGTGTACGGAAAGGGGGCGCGGCTCGCTTCCGGCGGAAGGGGCGGGGCGGGGCGGGCATGGCGGCGGAGGGCGGTGCGGTGGCGGAAGCGGAGGAAGTGGCGGCGGCGGCGGAGGGGCGCGTGCGGGCCTGGGCGGCGGGGCAGGCGGCGCGCGGGCGGCGCGTGGCGCTGGTGACGTCGGGCGGGACGCAGGTGCCGCTGGAGGCGCGCGCCGTCCGCTTCCTGGAGAACTTCAGCAGCGGGAGGCGCGGGGCCGCCTCGGCCGAACGGCTCGTCCTCGCCGGCTACGGCGTCTGCTTCCTGCACCGGGCCCGCTCCGCCTTCCCCTGGGCCAGAGCACTCCCGCCGCCCGGGCCTGCCTTGCTCGACGCCCTCCGCCTCGCTCCCGGGCCCCCGCCCGCCGTCACCGCCGACCCCGCCGCTCTCCCCGCCTTGCTGCCCGCCCTCCGCGACTACCGCCGGGCCACGGAGGATGGGGCGCTGCTCGCCATCGAGTTCACCGGGCTCGCCGAGTACCTGGCGCTGCTGCGAGCCGCCGCTCGTGCCTTGGCACCCTTCGGTAACGGGAGGGGAATGGGGGCGGACCTGGGGTGGGGGGGAGCCCCGGGATGGAGGGGACGAGGTGGCCCCAGGGCCTGCGGGGCCCAGGCGTGAGGGGACCTGGGGGACAAGGGTGCCTGTGGGGACTCCATCCCCCTGGCATCTGTGTCTGGGAGGTCCCTGGGGGCTGTTGGGCCTCGACATGAGGGGATGTGGTGGCCCTGGTGGGTGACAGCATGTCAGAGGAGACTTCAGTGTCGGGGGTCAGGACCACCCTGCTCTGAACTGTGCCAGCAGGTGGTGGGGGGTCTCTGAGGGGGGGCCGGGGCACTCCCGGGTGGTGCAGGGAGGGGGTTGCCAGCCCAATGGGCTCTGGCCCATCCCTGGGGTGGCCGGGCCGCTCGGTGTGTGCTGGGAACACTGGCCGACTGCAGTCGTGTTTCTCGCAGGCTCCAGCGTCATGTTTTACCTGGCAGCTGCCGTGTCCGATTTCTACATCCCGGCCTCGGAGATGCCCGAGCACAAGATCCAGTCCTCGGAGGGACCCCTGCAGGTGAGGCATCCCTGAATGTGACCTCCCCCCCTTCCACAGCTGCCTCCTCCTCCCCTCCCAGGGCCTTGTCCCAGTGTCCTGCCTGGGGACTGGCCCTGAATAAGACCTTCTCCCTTCCAGCTATGGAGATCTAGAGCTCTCTAGATAACAAATACCACATGAGTGTAGTTTAATTAGCTTTTAATGAGTTGTTAGGCATAATTTTTTATCCTTAGAGTAGGAAAAAATGAGACGAGGCCTCATTCCCAGAGGCTGGGAAGCTGGAGACCTGAGTCTTCTACCTTTCCCCCCCCCGTGCTTTGGCATATTTGTTTAGTGTGCCCTAAAGATACCAGACTGATAATTTGATTTTACAGTGTACGCCCAGTGACACGTTAACCTTATTTGGTGAGATCCAACCAAACACCGCCTCGGAAAACTTCCTGGTGGAAATATGATCTGAATTGTAGCTGGAAATTCCCCATCCCTCCTCCCCCAGCTCTTCTGAAAATGCATCGTAATGTCTTTACTGAAAGTTTTCTCCTCTGCCTGATCTGTAGATCACGATGAAGATGGTGCCAAAAATGCTGTCGCCTCTCGTCAAAGAATGGGCCCCGGAGGCTTTTGTTATTTCCTTTAAACTGGAGACAGATCCCTTGATCCTCATCGAGAAATCGCGGCAGGCTCTGGAGAAATACCGTCACCAGGTGGTGGTGGCCAACATCCTGGAGTCGCGGCGAACCTCTGTTATCATCGTAACCAAAGACTCCCAGACTCCCTTATCGCTTTCCGACGAGGAAATCGCGCGAGGCGTGGAGATCGAGGAGAAGATCGTGAGTTACCTGCAGGGTCAGCACAGCGCCTTTATAGAGAAGAAAGGCTGAGGACTGTCTCGCAGTGAAACCAGGGAAACTGTGCTAAAGAGGGGAGAGGAACTGGAGTGATTCTCGACCCCAGGTAAATAAAAACCAGTCCGCAGTGGAACGCTGCGGGCGAAGCTGCCGTCCAAAACCGCGGGACTTTTCTCCAGCTCGGTCGTGGGTCGTGTTGCTTGCTTTGACAAAGTAAAATATGTATGGAAAATACATAAGGAATTGCAATACGGAGTGAAACGATTCCACAGGACGATGTTTGTGCTGGTGTTTGTTCTCGTCTAATGTGTTCGTCGACGACGTGGAGGAATGGATGCTCAGCCAGTTTGCTGGTGGCACCAAACTGGGAGGAGTGGCTGACACACCAGGGCTGTGCTGTCCCTCAGCAAGACCTGGACAGGCTGGAGGGCTGGGCAGAGAGGAACCTCCTGAGGGTCAAGGGCAAGGGCAGGGTCCTGCCCCTGGGGAGGAAAGACCCTCTGCACCAGTACAGGGGAGGGGTGACCTGCTGGGAAGCAGCTACACGGAGAAGGACCTGGGAGTGCTGGTGGGCAACAAGTTGCCCCTGAGCCAGCAATGGGCCCTTGTGGCCAGGAAGGCCAGTGGTCTCCTGGGGGGCATGAAAAGTGTGGGCAGCAGGTCGAGGGAGGTTCTCCTGCCCCTCTGCTCTGCCCTGGTGAGGCCACCACTGGAGTATTGGGTCCAGTTCTGGTCTCCCCAGTTCAAGAGAGACAGGGAGCTACTGGAGAGAGTCCAGGGGAGGCTCTGAAGATGCTGAGGGGCTGGAGCATCTGTGTGCCAGGACAGGCTGAGAGCCCTGGGGCTGTGCAGCTGGAGAAGAGCAGCCTGAGAGGGGAGCTGAGCAATGCTGAGCAAGAGCTAAAGGGCCCCGGGGGGCAAGAGGCTGGGGCCAGACTCTGCTCAGTGGTGCCCAGGGACAGGACAAGGGGCACCAAGGGGCAGCAACTGGAAGCCAGGAGGTTCCATCTGAGCAGGAGGAGCAAGTTCTTTGGTGTGAGGGTGTGGGAGCCTGTGCCAGGCTGCCCAGAGAGGCTGGGGAGTCTCTTTCCTCCATGAGTGGTGGTCTGCATGAGGCTCAGGTGTGATGGGAGGTTGGAGGAGGAGCAGGTGATGAGGGTGTGGGTGGAAGTGGTGGGGTAGCTCTTATTTCAAACCACAGAGCATTGGAGAAGGCGAAAGCACTTTGGTAATGGTGCTGATCACCTGGAAGCTTGGTGTGCTCCTCAACTGAGGAGAAGAAACCCAGAAGACGAAGAGCAGAGCGCGAAGGTCCGCACGATGTCCCGCTCCTCCACATCTTGGTCTTCTCCTTTCTCTGCCATCCTCCTGTGCAGAGCTGGTGAGTCAGCTCAGCAGGACAAAGCCGGTTTTGTCCCTTGCCAGCTTTTCCATCTCAGCTTTGTGTCCTTGCTTGTTTTGTCTCAGGGGGTGTGTGTGCGTGGGGGGGAACGGGGAACACCTCCAGGCTTCAGAAGAAAACCAGGAGAACCTTCAGCCCCATTTGCTCAGGTTTTTTTTGGTGCCCGCGAAAGCGTTTCCGCAGAACCTTTGCTGGCGCGATGCACTCGAAGCCCGGGCCTGAGGGGAGCGCGGGGGAATTCCAGGGCAGCCCGAAACGCCACCGGGTCGGTTGCCCAGGGCCGAGATGTTCCTCCCCCCGTGGCCACCTCACGGGGAGGCGGGGCCAGCGCGGCGAGGGGGCGTGGCCTGGGCCTCCAGAGGGCGTGGCCACACCCCCGTTGCCGCGGCGCCGGGAGGCGTGGCCTGGGCGGCCATGGGGGCGTGGACACACCCCCCGTTGCCATGGCACCGGGGGGCGGGGCCCATCCCCGCTCACATGGCGGCGGCCGCCGCCCCGGTGGGTACCGGGGGCTCGGGGTTGGGGGTTGGGGGGATGTTGATCCACCGGGTTCCCCCCACCGGTCGCTCACGGCTCCTCTCGGTTCCTCAACAGGCGGAGGCCCCGGTACCGGAAGAGGCCCCCCCGGCGGAGGCCGCCGACCCGGCCGAGGAGCGGCTGGAGCCGGGCGAGCGCCTGACGCGACGTTCCGAGGCCCGGCTCGGCGACCTGCGACGGCGGCTGGCCAAGGAGATGAGAGTCGTAAGGGCCGGGGTCACCCCTTCTGGTTTTTAAGCCGTCCGGGCCCGTTTTCCCCGTTTCTTTTGCAGCGACGGGTTCATGGCGGTTCACAGCCCGAGAGCCGCTTCCCTCTTGCCCTCGCGACCTTACGGGAGTGTGGCCCCGTTCCTCTCGTTGGGGCACCTAAAAGCCCTCGGCAAGCCCAGCGTCTCCCACAGAGCCAGGGTTGCGAGTCCCCTGCATCCCATCCCCTTCCACCTTTTGATCAACTTTGGCCCGTCCCCAGACGATACAAACCCACCCGGCAGCAGCATCCTACAGACATCCTACAAACATCCTACAGACACTTGAGGTTATGCTGTACATACGGGGGTTGGAGAGGATAAACGCACTGGGCTACAGCACCGTTTTCTTCCCTTTCTAGATGGACAGCTACATGGGTCACATCCGTAACCTGACAGAGGAGCAGGACGCTGTCATCGCCAAATACAAGCAAGAAAACAGACAGCTCCGGCTGGAGCTGGCCCGGCTGCAGCTGCAGCAGGGTAAATCCCCCGAAAGACGGCGCGAGGAGATGCGCTGACGGGTCGTGGCGTGCGGGGTCTTTCAGCTCTGAAGCTGCTTTGAGAGCAGAGCAGAGTTTCCTCGGCGAGTTCTGTTGGAGCAGTCGGAAGGGTCTGGATTTCGGGAGGCTGGTAAAAGCCTTAATGAAATATTAGAACTGATTTGTAAGTGACTTAGAGGGTTGGTGGTTTTTTTTTTGTCTTCTTCCATTGCTTTTCCTCGGTGCACAGGGAGGTTTCTCACTGCACGTGGTTCCACTGTTGCACTAAAGCCTCTCCCAGGGGCTGTTTGCAGAGCAGAACTGATGGTGCCGTTTGTTTTTCATCTCCCAGCTACTTGATGGTAACTGATGGAGCCTCGAGCTGCCTTCCCGCTGAAGTCAGTGAATTTGCCATTGCCTTTTGGTTTAGACAAAATCTCCTGGTTCCGAAGCGGCTCTGAAGGATGGCTGTGTGTTTGTGATGGGGATTCTAAACTCCACGCTCGTTTTAGCTTAGTTGTTTTGTTGAAGACAAATGATTTCGCTTACATTTTACTTCAAATGATTTGCTTTCTTCTCAAACCCTGGAACCGCTTCCAGTAAGGACAAATCTGGTTTTGCTGGGTTTAGTTCTTGACTTTCTTTGTTCTTCTGTTGTGCTTTGAGTGCTGCTGACACCAAACCATTAACTCCACTCGTATTCTCCTGGGCCTAAGGTCAAACTGGGGGTGGTAGCACAGCTTGGGCAGTCTCTTTGTTGCTCTCGCCTTAGCTGTGGCAGCAAATACAGCAGTTGGGGGGAAATTAATTGAAGTTTTGAGTCTCCGCTCAGTTTTAGCCAGCCTGTGGGTTCCAGAGAGCACGTCTGAGGGAGAGACCTTTCCATGATGGGTCTGCCTGAAGACCAGCTTCCTCCAGGCTTGTAAAACCAGCGTTTGGTGTTGAAAAAATGCTGGTACCGAGGGTTTAAATCACTAATGAGCCTTTGCTGGGGCAGAAAACTTTATTACTGGTTCTTCTCTCCTCTTCCCCACGAGGTGGCAGGCGAATGGCAGAGATGTCCCAAAAGCTGGCTTTGCTTTCCTTTCCTCCTGGTGGCTCTGCTCCTTTGGACTTTTTCCGTGTTTTAGGGATTCTTATGGTGGCTGAGCAATGATTTAACACCCGACTGAAAACACCGATTCTCGCTTGTGACTCTGGTGGGTCCCCAATTGCGAGTCAGCCGTCCCCGAGGGGTGTTTGCAGCTCCGTGATGCTTTGGTGCCATAGGGTGTTTCTGTCCAGCTTTCTGGAGGAGTTTGCTTTGGGATATCACTGTGGGTACGTGGAGCAGAGGGGCAGGATCCCCCCTCCCCTGCTGCCCACGCTGCTGGGGTGCAGCCCAGGGTGCCAGTGGCTCTGGTGCCAGTGCACGGGGCCAGCTCAGCTCCAGCTCCTCACCCCCAGCACCCCCAAGTCCTTCTCCCAGGGCTGCTCTCGGTCCCTTCACCCCCAGCCTGGGCTGATACTGGGGACTGTCCCAACCCAGAGGCACCCCAACATACATCTGCTGCAGGGTTCAACAGCACAGCCCTGTGCCTATTTTTCTGGGCTTCTGCTTTTCATCAGAGTTTGTGCAAACCAACCCAGAGATGCTTCCTGAGCCCTGTGGGGTGTAGGACAGGCTGAAGGTCGGGGTGTAGGTCCCACTCCCCCTCTTATTTTTCTAGTGTGGCTGGTTGTCTTTAGCAGGGACAAGGTGATACTGGTCTGGAGAAGGGTCTTGTGGAAAAGTAGACCCTGCTCTACTGGGATTGTTAAACTGAGTGGGCGAGGCCCACAGAGGATGGTGGTCAGGAGCTTTTGGGGGGCTTGGGATGATACCGAATTCAGATGGGAAAGGGCAGCTGAGGACAGAGGCTGCTTCATGCCTGTGGTGTAAGGGAGGGACCTGACCTGCCAATGGTGGGGTGCAAGTGGACAGGATCTGTCCAGATCTCACTTGTAGTGCCAGTTGGGGGTCCCAGCTTTGGGGAGCTGAGAGATTGGGAAGGGGCAGAGGCTCGGTAAAGGCAGGAGATGCCCTGGGTGGGCTCTCAGGGCTGAGCACACTCCCTCCTCCAACAGCAGCCAAACAGATTGGCAGCTCTGCTTGGCCCCGGGATCACTGGGAGAGATTTGATCTGCCAAAAGCTTCTTTCTGACGATAAACAAAAATAACTTAGACGTTCACTTCTTGCCTGAAAAGGGCTCAAAGGATCACAGCAGAGAGCAGGCAATGCTGGCATTACATTGGGCCATTGATCGAAGCTTTACCTCATTTGCTACCTCTGCCTGGAGTGAATTTTTTCCCTGTCCTCGAGGCAGTTCATAATCCATTTCTGATGGTTCTTGTCGAATGCGCCTCAGTGCTTTGTTGTTTTTTTGGAGGGCAGATCGATAACTCGGGCTCAGAGGTACCCAAAGCCTTTCTGAAAACCAGATGGCACAGCAGTAAAAACTGCAGTGCTCCAGGAGGCTTGCCTTGCTTGGCTTAAGAATTGTCTGCGTGTCACGGCGGGGAGGAAAGAAGAGTCATGGCCTGGGTTTGCTCATTGTAACATCTTAAACACAGCCAGCCTGGATGGGAGGACTCTGCTTCTGTGGTGGGTGGGAGGACACCAGTGAACTGCTTGTTTCTGCCATGAGAAAACAGCTTCCAAAGGAGTGAGGAGCAGAGCTGGTGCAGGAGATACGCGCTGGTGGGGAGACCCCGGCGTGCTGGGATAACGGGGCTCGCCCGGGGCGTTTGCTCAAGGAGGATGTGTTGGAGGTGGTAGAGGAGAGACATTTGGAAGAAATCAGTGGGTTTATACGAGCAGGGGTTCTGTGCTGTGAACAGCAAACTCCCCTCATCCTCCCAAGATCCTTTTCCTTTACAACCAGTGGGAAACTCCTAGGGCTTGTTACCCCAAACTGCACTGCTTAGCTGTAGGGGAAGCATTTGCAAGTGAAACTGTCAGTGTAGGAACCACCGTGTGAATCCAGAGCATTGGTCCTGAAGGGAAGGGGTTGTCCCATTGTTGTCCGTGAAGCAGAGCAGCTTTCAGCTTGTTTTAGCCAGGACTTTGGCAAATAAAATAACCTTTCAGCTTGTTTTAGCCAGGATTTTAGCAAAACGCGGGGGAAACTGCAAAGCAAGGGTGATTTTTTTCGGTCGAGCAGGAGCTGCAGGCTCTTCCTAATGCCTATGGAGCAAGCAGCCAGCTCTTTTTAAACCACAAAACACAGTATTTTGCTCGGCTTCACGCAGGAAAGCTGCAAGTCGCCCGTGTTTGACCTCTTGATTGAACAGTTGGTAATTTCAAACCACAGGGAAAGGCGACCAGGAAACCACAAAACCCCAGGGTGTTTTCCATCCATAGGGCTGGACGGAGCTGGCTGCAAAATGCAGAGTGGAAACATGGGATTGATTTGAGCCTTAGGATGTGGTTGCACTGGGTCCCCTGTGATATCCAGCGTGTGGAAGCGAGGGATGAGCTTGCCCAGAGCTGTGCATCTATCCTGTGGAAAAGTATGAGGGTTATTTTGCTCTGATCAACCTCTGATGTCAGCTCCCTAAGTGGTGAAAGAGTGTGAATATCCCTCCTCCTTCCAGACAAAACCCACCACTCTTCCCAGTTCCCTTCTTGGAAACCTTTATAATCTGCTGTGGGCTAGAACTTGGGAGCAGAGTTTGTTGACTTCCTCTTTAACATGAATTACAGTGGGAGGTTTTGAGGAAAAACAAAACAAACAACCCTTCCTTAGCTTAACAAGCTCTTGGATCCAGCACAGACATCGCTGCCCTGACCACGCAGGCAACCAAAGGTTCCTCATTTTCTCCTGGCAGATGAATTTCCAACTATGCAGATGAGGGGCTCTCTTTAACAACTGTTTGTTGAGCAAACACAATGGTGCCCAGCTTGCAAACCAACTTCTTTTGCCAATGTTATCCTCTATTTACTTTGGAGGCCATGGAGTCTGGAAGTTTTTCCCAGGACAGAGTCTTCCGAGCTATGAATTGGGGGTGAAGAATTGGCAGTTTAATTCTAAAAGGATTTTTTATACTGCTTTTAATCCTACAGGAAACCGTCAAAGGACAGGTTGATGTTACCAGAAGCAGTCTCTAGCCTGGTTTTAGAGATGGTTTTGGAGGAATGGGTCAAGAATGCTCTTCAGGGAGTGATTTCCAAGGTCCTGTTATAAGAAATACCTTTGTGCCCACAGGGTCCTGTTTCTCTGGCTCTGCCTCAGGCCCTTGTTGGTTCCTTGCTGGGCTTTCCCACCACATCCCATGGGATCTAGCCCCTGATCCCTGCCAGGTGCTGCTGTGCATGGGGAAATATAAAAACTACTCAGATCTGCCTCCCTACCAAACAGTGCTTGGGAAAATGCTGATGTGCTGCTTGCAGGAGTGACAGGGTATTTTGTCTCTCCTCCAAAGGAAATGTCTGTGTGATTGCCTGTCTGTCCAGCTGGTTTCCCTCAGCACCTATTTAATCTGCTGTTCAGTTTCCCCCAAAAGGTATTAAGGGGTGAAAAAAAGTTGGGAATAACCAGGTTGGTGGAATTTAGCTGCTGGGTGGGAGAAAAGCTGCTGGGGGCCTGGCAGAAAGATGGGGACAGACTTTTTAGTTGTGACAGGACAAAGGGTGATGGTTTTAAACTAAGAGGGAGATTCAGACTGGAGAGAAGGGAGAGATTGTTGATGGTGAGGGTGGGGAGAGCCTGTGCCAGGCTGCCCAGAGAGGTGGTGGCTGCCCCATCCCTGGCACCATCCCAGGGGAGGTTGCCCGGGGCTCTGAGCACCCTGCTCTAGCTGCAGATGGCCCTGCTCCCTGCAGGGGGCTTGGACCAGATGAGCTTTGAAGGTCCCTCCCCACCCAAACCAGTCTGTGATTCTATGAAAATGGTTGTAATAACCCCCCCTCCACTTAAAGCAAAGCAGGAGAACTCAGTCTAGGTGTAGCAGGTCCCATCCCTTGCCTGGCACGGCAGGTAGAGGATGTGAGGAGAAATGGTGGGGTGGGCTACAAACATTGGGACAGTGATGATGGGGCTGAGATAAGAACAGGGGATAGGAAGCAGAAAAGGAGGTGAAGAGCAGAAGAGACAAAATGTTTGATGAGCTGTCAGTGAGCTCCAGGGCTTTTGTGGTGAGGAGTGTTTAGAGGAGCTGGGATGCAGATGCAGAACGATTTGGGCTTTGTTTGTTCCTCTGCTCACAGAAAGCCTTGTCTTGCAGAAGCTCAGCTGAAGGAGGTCAAGGAGATGCTGGAACAAGAAGGCTTGTCCGAAATAGCTCAAAGTACCGCCAGCGAGCAGATTGCTTATTTACTGGTGGAAAGAACGGTGCTGCTGGAGAAACTGGAGATGGCAGATCAGAAATTGAATTCCCACAGCTACATGGACATGTGTGCGGCACAGCTTCAGGTACCTCCTGCTTTAGCTGCTCATGAGCTTCATGCCCCTCGTTCCCAATCAAACACAACTTTTCTGCAGCTCCTAAACTGAGCACCTTGTTTTCCGTGGCCATAAAACCACATGGAAAACATACTGAAGATCTGTTTTCCAGGGAAGCAGTTTCTCTAGAGCAGACTGTTGATTCTCCTCAGATGATGTCATTGCTGTCTGGGCTTGTGAACTAGAAACTGTTGCTTAAGCACTCCCGTTGTTTGGGGTAGCATCACACGTGTTGTGCAGAATCATTAGAGCCACAGCAGTGTTACAGGTTAATAGGTTAATTGCTCCAGTTACTCTGTTTACTGGAACCCTTTCTTAGTCTCAAATGACCTGTTGCATTACTTGTTTCACCCACAGACTGGAGGTCCGGGTACGTTCCTGTCTGTTCCAGGAATGAATGCAGCTTTCAGCTAAACTGCTCAAGCAGAATTGTTTGATTTATTTATTTATTTTCGGATGCATCCTCCCAGCTGCAATAAGCTGGGGTGCAAACGTGGCTTCGTGGAGTTGTCTCCACGGGGGGAATTGCTCTCTGAGCTCTCGCCTCCCTAGAGGCCAAGTGCACAATATTGATGAGGAGCAGCCTCCTGAGCGCGAGCGAATCCTCTGTGCTGCTTCTCGTGTGCAGGCTGCAGGGGAGCAGGAGTCTCCATAAGTGGCCCAAAAAGAGGAACAAGGGGAAGAAGGTAACCTGGTGTTAGTCTGATGTAGTGAGTCATAGAATGGATTGGAAGAACCCCATAGAATGGTGGGGCTGGAAGGGACCTCTGGAGATCGAGTCCAACCCCCCTGCCAGAGCAGGGGCACCCAGGGCAGCCCACACAGGAACAGATCCAGGGGGGTTTGGAATCTCCAGAGAAGGAGACTCCACAGCCTCTCTGGGCAGCCTGGGCCAGGCTCTGTCACCCTCACAGTGAAGAAGTTTCTCCTCCTGTTGAGGTGGAACTCCCTGTGCTTCCCCTTGCTACCATCACCTCTCATCCTATCCCAGGGCACCACTGAAAAGAGCCTGGCCCCTTCTGCCTGACCCTCACCCTGCAGAGATTTGTAACCATTCATAAGCTCCCCTCTCAGGCTTCTCTTCTCCGGGCTGAACAGCCCCAGGGCTCTCAGCCTTTCCTCATCAGAGATGTTCCAGCCCCTTCAGCAACCTCATAGCCTCTGTTGGACTCTCCAGTATTTCCCAGTCCCTCTTGAACTGGGGAGCCCAGAACTGAACACAGTGCTCCAGGCGTGGTCTCACTAGAGTCAGGTGTGCTCAGCCCAATTGCACATCTCTGGGCAAAGCTGAGCCCAAAGGCTCTAAATGGAGATCAGAGCTTTTAAAATAACGCCGTGAACCCGTGGAGTTCCCAGTGCTACCTGAGGCAGCTGGGGCATTTTCACAAGGATTCGGGGTAACTCCACTTGAAACGATCTCTTCAAATACAAGCTGTGATTGCAACCCCCCTTTTTAATCGGGGTGTGCTGGAACTGCCAGTCCTGCACGCTGGTGCTGAGGGACACGTGGCCAAACGCTTTCTCGTGGTGCTGATTTAGTCCAGTCTCTTTCTGTGCAAGGATGAGTTGGATCCCGTTCATCGGACGTGCCAAGAGGAACCCCAGCAGCAGCACGGATCCACGTGGCTTCCTGGGGAGACAGGGAACAAGGTAACGCGTTTGCCCCTTTTCTTGCTGGTGAGGTGGCCCCTGGCTGGGATTTGAAGCATTGGCTCTGTTCTCGAGCACGCCGTGAGGGTTTGTGGGGTTTATTTGATTGGTTTTTAGCTGATGGGATGCGAGGGAGCCCTGAACTTCAGGCTGTGCAGCCCCATCAGCCCGGTGCTGTGCATGAGCCTGTTGTTTCTGCTGAGAGCCAGGGTTAACATCTCACCAGCTATGTCTTTTTGTATCCACTGAAGTGACTTTCCAGTGGAATCGCTGGTCCGTGGGGCTGGTGCTTTCCTCCCACGCTCGAGGGACAATTCAGACTGGAAGAGGAGGTTGGCAGTGCCAGGCTGGCTCGGGGCTGCCTCTCGCAGCAGCCACGGGATCACAGAGGTTCAGAATTGACTTGTCCTTGGAGCAAACTCTCCCAGCACGTGGTGGGGGCTTGGAAAACCTCATCTCTTACATGTTTGAAAATGTACCGTAGTTAATGGTGTTGTCCCAGGGAGGGAAAAACTGTCTTGTGGAGGGAAGCAGCCACGGCATGCTTATCAGTGCCTACTTTTTGGCACATGTCTGTGGTAAAGAGTGTTGTTCACTGCGTGTCTGTCTCCTGCCACTGCATTTCTGTCTGCTCCTGAGCTCACCTGCTTTCTGTTTGTGTTGCCACCCCTGTTCTGGAAAGTCAGGAGTGATGGGGAGGCGAGGGGACCTGCTCCAGTCACATCACTGGGAGGGTTGTCTTGTTTCTGGTGGAGCATCAGCCCTTGTGTTTCAGTCCTACAGGGAAGAGCTGGAGAGGGAGCAAGCATCGCGTGCAAGAATTGAACAAGATCTGGATGAGACCACCCAGAAGCTGCTGATGGCTCAGGAAGAGATCCAGAGGTTGACAGATGAGCTGGACGCAGAGAGAAAGGAGCAGAACAAAGTTGGTAAGTGCCTCTCTTGTGTCCACTCCTGCTGGTTGGCCCACCACTGGGTAGTGTAAGCCTTGGACGTCTCACCTGGGGCAGGTGGAGGAATTTTTTCCTGTGTCCTCTTTGCTTGTCGTGTGGAAAAATCAGTGTCAGATGTGTGCCTGGTATCTAGAAGATCAGAATGCAGTTGCTAACAATCATAAAGCCATTAATTCCGAGTGGGGAAAACAGACTAAAGCCAGGTGCTTCACCACTCCCTCCCATGGGAGACTTCCTGAGCAAAACACCCATTTCTGGATGCTTTTCCTCTGGCTTACTTACGGTGTCCCAAAATCCATGCTGCAGAATTTCAGCGGGGAGCAGCAGGATGTGATAACACATTCCTGCCCTGGAGGGACCTTTGCAGCGACTGATCCGGGGAGACCGCTACCACTTGGGGTAGGGTCTGGGTGCTAATTTACAGGTACTCTGACAGCCCTCAAACCCAGCTAAACCTTCCACCCAGCCTCCAAACCCAACGTTTGCAGCCTTTTCATCAAAGGCAGGGAAAGGAGCTCTCGGCGAGCATCCTCTGCGTGCATCGATCGGGGCGTGCACGCGTTCCCGGGGGGGTTGCAGCCTCCCACCAGTAAATGCTTCTCCAGAGCACGGAGCGGCCGCGGCGCGCGACTCTTCGCAGCGGGATCATAGCCTGTCTGGGGAAATGTGTGGTTTCTAAGCTTCTTTTCAGCATCAGTCGAATATAAGGCTTTCCAAACCGTGAGTATAGGTTTTAATGCTCGTCCCGTCCGCGTGGTTTGGCGGCGTGACATCTGAGCGGCTTCCCCGGTGGTGTGTGTCCCTGTGCCTGCTCTTCCCCACCAGCTCCAGAGCCAACTGCTCTGGGAAGAAACTGATTTTTCTAATGGAAACCTAAAATGCAATCTCTGACCTGTAGTAATGCTCTGCTCAAAGGGTGTATTTTGCTTCAGGGATAACTTGCAGCTGCTCGAAGAGAAAACTCAAGATTGCCAGTTTGTAGCCCAGTATATTGGGTCTTTGGTGCTTAGAGATGTTTGTAGCCCAGTATATTGGGTCTTTGGTGCTTAGAGATGTTAAATGGCATTCCGAGCTGTCTGCTGCTTTCATTTTCATTCTTCACTTAATTTTCATTCTTTGCTTTTCCTTCAGCTCTGTAGTTAACCAAGCGCAGCGGAAACGCGGCCGAGCTTTGTGCCGGCGAGCGTACGAAGCTGCCACAGCACAACTGTCTCTTTGCTGTCCTTGTAGAATCAGCCTCGTGCTCAGCTCTGCAAGTGCCCGAGAGCCCTGAAGAAGGGGTGGATGAATGCAGAGAGGGTGGTGAGTCCCATTAGCTCCAAATGGGGAAGATCCTGAGTTTTATCACCGCTTTCCGTAGTGGTAAACGGGCTTTTCAGCAAAATGAACACTTAGGTAGAAGGTGTTCATTGCCTTTTATTTTAAATTACAAACCTAACAATCCAATATCAGAACCAGTGTTGGAAATGGATTTTGGGTTGTGGTTGGTTGGGTGGTTTCCCCCCCCCCCCCCCAAACTGGGACCAAAAAAGGAAGTATGTTTCTATTTTTGCCTGAATAGAAGTCAAATTGAAGCTGAAATTTCCTGTACCTAGTGCTAAGCTGAAACAGGAAAATCTTGTTCTCCTTTTTCTGTAGCTTCTCGCTAGTTTTGATTAGAGTATCAGTATCTACTTGGATACATTTCTGTCCGTGTGCTCCTAATACAAATACCTTTCCCTATTTCTTGCACTTGAAATCCTAGAAACCCCCCATTAATTGGTGTGATTGCTGCATGTCTTCGAGTCAGGCTTGCTTGCAAACAGAATTTTTCCTGTGCTGGCTATTTCATAATTATCAACCCTAACGCCACCCCAATATGTGAACTGTGATTGTGTTTCTGCTTGGGGCAAATGATCACTTCCAAGATGAAAATATGAAATAGGGCTGCCTGGGTTTTCCGAAGCTCAGCCAAGCTGCTTGTGAAACCCACATCTAAATAGCTGAGGAGAGGTCTTTCTAGAGGCAAACTGGAGCCCTGTGGAGAGACTGCTTTGCTCCTCTTAGAAACACAGGGCTGCTGTTGAGCCTGGATCTCCAGCAACACAAACCTCCACTGTCTGAGGATGAGAACGTGTTCCCTTATGTGTGGGGAACTCTCCTCCAGGCAGCTGCATGTGTACAGATTTGATTCCAGAAACCTTATTTGGGTGGTGGTCCCGCTCTGAGCTCGGTCCAGCTCCAAACTGGTGTCAGTGACCTGGTTTTTGTTTGGGTTTTTTCTGCTCTGTACAGGTGAGGCTGCCTTACAGAAGGCCATGGAGCACAACAGCAGGCTGGACAAGGAAATCCTGGCGCTGAGAGCACGGGTCCAAACGCTCGACTTGGAAAGAAAAGCCTTCCTTGATCTGGTGAGCACCCACCTCCTGCTGCTGGATCCCCTGCTCTGCTGCGGCACCGCCGGGTCTCTGCGTGGCTGATGCTCCTGGGCTGGCTCCTGATGTTCAGCCCTGCTCCTGAACCTGCCCTGCCTCTCTTTCCCCTCTCTTTTCTCTGCTGAGTCTTTCCAGAGCTACCTGATATTTTGTGGCTGATGGAGTAATAAACTTTGGGAATAAATATCCAAAGTAGGTGCTGTTACTGCAGCCCAGAAACGCTTGAGGTCTGGTAGCATCATGGGAAGAATTGGATGCCTCTCTGCACAGTGCAGGGCCCTGAAATAGATCCTGTCCAGTACAGGATCGGCTCAGTGCTTTCTGTTACTGGCCAAAGTTTGCACAAATTCAAGTGGGTCAACAGAGTAAGCAACACAGATAGGCAGGGACCACCCAAGTGGAGCAGCCTCATGATCTCAACCCATCATAGAATCATCAGGCTTGGAAAAAACCTTTAAGATCATCTAGTCCAACCATTAACCCCACTCATCCAAGTCCACCAGGCAGCCATATCCCCAGGCACCACATCGAGACAGCTCTTAAACACCTCCAGGGATGGGCACTCGACCCCCTCTCTGGGCAGCCTCTTCCAGTGCCTGGCAACCCTTTCAGTGAAAATTTTTTTCGTAATGTCCAATTTAAACCTCCCCTGGTGCAGCTTGAGGCTTCAAGCTGAGTTGTTAACGTTAATAAACCTGCAGGAAGCTTGAGGGGAATCTTAAATCTCTAAGACAATAAGCTGAACGTTCACCAAAAATAAAAGCAAGTGTTTTCCTTTGGCAGGTTGAGCAGCTCAAAGAGGAGATCTGTGAGTATCAGAAGAGCGAGAAGCAAGGACCCCCGCTGCCTGTGCCCCCCGAAACTGAGGAAGTCGTGGTGTCCTCACTGCAGGTATTCTCAAGGGGCTTTTTGCTTGCTGTTCCAGAGAGAAGATTGAGCAAACAGGTCTCCCCTCTGCATTGCAGCCCCACGCTGTAAATGGGGACGTGAGTGGCTTGTGATGCAGCAATACTGGTGTTCTCCTCTCTCTGTAGGCGTGGGCATGTCCCGGGTGGGTGTGATGGAGGATTTATGCTGCCTGGGAAGCTGATGTCCCCTGGGAAGCTGATGTCCCCTAGTGCCTTCACATTATTCTGGATCCTGGGGGGTGTCCTGGTTTGGCTGGGACAGAATCCCAGGCCAGCCATGGTCTGCAAACCATTATCCTGGCCAGAAGGAACCTAAGCAGAAGCCCCTTCAACCTCCCCAAACTTTCCCCTTTACCCTGGGCATGACATTTCTGGTCTGGGATACACCTCTGAGCAGCTTGGGCAGCTGTCCCGGCGACTCCAAACTGCTCATGGCTCACAGACCATGGCTGGCCTGGGATTCTGTCCCAGCCAAACCAGGACAGGGAGGTTTTGCTCCCGTGGCTGGTGGATTATCTAATGTAGGTGGGTGTAGGTGATGTAGCCCATGTTTTCTGGTTGTCTCATTTATTTAGGAGAGACTCGGGTAGCTTTGGAATCACATTGTGCTGAGGTTTCAGTCTTAACTACGTGCTAACTTTTCATTTTCTCTTGAAACCCAGAGCACAAAGGATGAAGGGAGGACTGAAGGAGCCTGCGTGTCAGGCAGAGATGGCTCAGATCAAGAAGACAGATGTCAGGGTAGTGAAACACTTCACAAGAGGTGAGCAGTGCAGAAATCCTTCATCCCTTCACCGTGGCTTCTCTGGCACTCCGGTTGTTGGTGCTTGCAGGGTGGATTTAAGTATTGGATTCTTTACAGTACTCTTTGGTACTAACTTCTGCTCCTCTGCTCCCAAATCAGGACGTTTGGAGGTAGTGCAGACCCGAGTGGGGCTGTTGGCCTTGGCATCAAGAACGTGGGCTCTTTTCTGGCACTTTCTCCACTTTATTGCTTTCCTAAGAGAGTTGAGCTTTTGTGGCTCTCCGCGGACAAAAGCTTTGCTTTCGAAACTGTTTTGCTGCTGGGAGGGCTTCCCTGCCTTTGGCTGCTCTCCAGGGATGTACCAAAGCACTTGGCTTTCAAACTGAAATATGTAAACTGAGATTTTTTTACTTTTTTTGTTTAAGGGAAGTCAAAGCTTTGTTCTGCTGTGGCCTGCTCAGAAAGCTGCTGCAGCAATTCCAGCAGGGTCAGGGAGGGAAGGGGGCCTGTTCCCATCCCCCTGACTCTTTTTCCTTCCAAATTTCCAAGCCTTTTCCCCCACCTCAAGCAGCTGAATTTGCCATTTCCTTTCTGCTGTTCTGTGCCTGCCTGGTTTTCTCCCCAGACTTGTGTAGAGCCCATCACCACTAATTCCCACGCATCACCACCCACACAGGATCAGGCAGAGGTCAGGCTGGACCCGAGACTCAGATTGTGCAGGACTAGAACTATTCCCATGGGGAAAACCAAAACCACGTTGGCTTTTCCTCACCTCGAGCCCTTGGGGTGCGGGGTCAAGGCAGTTCCAGCCTCGGTGACGTTGGCTCTTTTGGTGGCATAGGTGTCGAGAGAGGATTGAAAACATGGAGGGCAGGAACTCGCAGCTCCTTCACAAGCTGAGGAAGCTGGAGCAGGAGCACGAGGGTTTGGTTGAGCGCAACGAAGAGCTGGAGTCAATTCTGGGAGGGACGCGGAGCCAAACCAAGCAGGAGAAGGAGCGGTTTGAGAGCGAGGTGGAGGGGCTCCACCGTAAGGTAAGGAAGGAATGGGAGAAATACAGTTTGCTTTTTGCTTTTGTTTAATTCTAGCTGCTTGTCTCTCTGCATATTGACTAGTTCTGGGCTCCCCAGTTCAGGAGGGACAGGGAAATGCTAGAGAGAGTCCAACAGAGGCTGTGAGGATGCTGAAGGGACCAGAACATCTCTGATGAGGAAAGGCTGAGAGCCCTGGGGCTGTTCAGCCTGGAGAAGAGAAGCCTGAGAGGGGATCTGATGAATGGTTACAGAGATCTGCAGGGTGGGGATCAAGCAGAAGGGACCAGGCTCTTGTCAGTGGTGCCCTGGGATAGGATGAGAGGTGATGGTAGCAAGGTGAAACACAGGGAGTTCCACCTCAACAGGAGGAGAAACTTCTTCATTGTGAGGGTGACAGAGCCTGGCGCAGGGTCAGGGGCTGGCTCAGGTTGTGGAGTCTCCTTCTCTGGAGACTTTGAAGCCCTGCCTGGATCTGTTCCTGTGTGGGCAGCCCCAGGTGCCCCTGCTCTGGCAGGGGGGTTGGACTCGATCTCCAGAGGTCCCTTCCAACCCCTACCATTCTATGATTAGTAAGATAAAATGATGCTTAAGCAAAACCTACAGGCTGCTCTGTTTTGGTTGCAAAAAATGCAACTAGAAAACCCTGCTGGGTTTGGAAGAGGGGAAAAGAAGGAAAAAAAATATCCAACAGTGAGTAGATGATGCTTGCTTGGAGGTGCAGATCCCCCGCAGTGTCACAGCAGCATTGGCTTTTCCAGCTCCTATCCCCTCCCCTTGGTGCCTGGGCAAGCAGAGGTCACAGCTGAGGTCCCTTCTGCACCTCCAAGAGGGAGGTCAGGCCTTGCTCCCTTCCCATGCAGCCTTTCTGGACATGTGCACTGTGCTCTCCCATTTCTTGGCTGAGCTGAAGCAAAGCCTTGTGGTTTCAAGTTCAAGTTGCTGCTTTTTTTTTTTTCCCTCCTCTGGAGCTGTTTCATCTGAAGCTTCTGTAGCTCAGAAGGTCAGATTGCCTTTGTGAGGCCATCCTAGGTGGCATCAGTGCTCCTCAAGGACTTCAGCGTTGGTCTCCTGCTTTTCCATGTTGGATGGCTGTTTCTTCTGGCTGTGGTTCCTGCTGAAGAGCATGTTCCAAGAAGCTTCCAAGTCCTCTTGAGGCTCAGAAGAATGGCGAGAGGTTCCAGCCCTCCCAGCATTGCTGGGGCTGCTCTGGCCCCGCTCCCCCAGGTCCCTGTCTCTGCTGTGCTGAGCACTCCCGAGCTGCCCCAGCACTGCAGGGGGGTCTCTCTCTCTGCCCAGACCCTGGGAGCAGAGGGGCAGGATCCCCCCCTCCCCTGCTGCCCACGCTGCTGGGGTGCAGCCCAGGGTGCCAGTGGCTCTGGTGCCAGCGCACGGGGCCGGCTCAGCTCCAGCTCCTCACCCCCAGCACCCCCAAGTCCTTCTCCCAGGGCTGCTCTCGGTCCCTTCACCCCCAGCCTGGGCTGACCCCGGGGGTTGCCCCGACCCAGGGGCAGGACCTTGCACTTGGCCTTGTGGAACCTCATGAGGTTCACATGGACCCACTTCTCCAGCCTGTCCAGGAAGAAAAGATTAATTACTTGCCTCTGACTGTGAGGGAAAAGTCTTTAAACACTGCGAAGCGAAGACACGTTGGGATATCTTGGTGGAGGATGCCAGCAGACAGTGCTTCTCAGCGTGCAGCTGAGGAGCCAAGGGCAGGCTCTGCGGTGGGAATGGCACAAGCTCTGCCTACCACCATCCCCGTGCCTTTGTTTAACCCGGGGTTTGCTCAGCGCCCGCTAAAATGCCTCCTGCTTCCTCACTGGAGCAGAACAAACACGACCCTCCACAAATCAAACAAGGCACGTTCCCAGTTTGGAGAAATCCTCATTAAACGGAGCTCTGGGAACTGCGGAGGCATTTCAGCTGGAGGCAGGGACACTGGAGGAGAGACCCCAGCACCTCATGGGAGGGAAGAGGAGGTGGGTTAACCCTTGGTTAGATCCAGCACCTGCTCAGCTGGAGGGCTGTGGAGCTTCGAGGCACCTTGAAGACAAGGTTGGAGGGCAGGATGGCATGGAGGGAAGCGCGCTGGAGCCTGGAGAAAGCGGTGCTGCCGGGGGGGTGCCAGCCTGCCCCACGTGAGGAGGATTTGGAATTCTTTCTTGGCACGCTTACAAAAGTCTTGGCTGATGAGGCCGCTGACTCAGAACGGGGACGCGGGGATACAACGCGAGCTTTGTTCTGCCCTTGGAACGGGACTGACGTGCCCAACTTAAATGCTTGGAAGTTAGCAGCGTGGAGGTAGGATAAGCAAACCAAGGGCAATGCATAGCTGGGCATCAGCTTTGTGACCAAAGGTTGGCTGGGGAGAGAGGGAAGAGGAGGTTTGTTGTGCTTTTGAGATCCCTCGCCCAGCTCTCCTGGCCTGTTGAACCCCAAACTATCATCTAGTCGTGCAAGAGGAGGGGGCTTTGTTGCCCTCTAGCTCTTCTCTGAGAGGCCTGGGTATTTCACCCCACCGATTTGCTTGTAACACCTCTGCTGTGTAACATCCTCTGCCTCCAAAACCAGTTTGATGGCACCTTTCTGCGGTGCTGGGGATCCTTCCCTGCTGGGAGCTCCAAGAGGGCCACCTTGTGCCTGAGGCCTGTCAGTGAAAGCAAAATCATCTCCAAATAAGTGCAAAGCAAGGAGGGTGAGAAAGGCATGAGGTACTTTCTGTGCTTCACCGTACGTTCCTCAGTATGAGTGGAGTGGTGGATGCTGCCCGTACGAGTAGGGGCTGTGCTGTGCACAGATCAAGCTGGGTTTCACCTCCTCCCAGTGTCCCCGCTTGCTCTGCAGCCTCGTTCACTGAAAGCCCAGCTTGGGGAGGCCACCTTGGTGGTTTAGAAAGAAGAAAACCAGTGCAAACTTTCTTCTGAGCCTCAGGAGCTGCGAGAAGAGGAGGCTGAGGGTGCCAAGACTCATCTGGAGGAACTGTGACAAGGAGGAGAAGCTGAGCTGCTCCCTGGGCTGCTTCCTGATTCTTTAAGCTCTTTAAAAGTGCAGGACTAATAATCGTTCCCATGAAGGCAGACGCCTCGGGGGGAATGGTGTGAAGGAGGAAGGAGCACTGGTCCCCACAAACTCTTCCCTGCTGGGAGAAGCACAGAGGTCAGTGTTTTGCTGGCTGGGGTCAAGAGTCCTTGGAGCCTCACAGGAGGAATTTACAACCTCCTTTGGGCAGTGGAGGGACCTGGGCAAGTCCTGGTGGGCCAGGTTGAGCATCTGCTTGGATGAGATTGGCAGCGGGCACTGCATCAGCCTGGGGAAGGAGGATGGCCCGTGACATAAACCAGAGTCTTGTGAGGTCCTCCGACTGGAAGAGCAATGTGCAGGAGGCTCACAAGCTGTGGAGGCCTTGAATATCCACCATGTCATTGTCTGGGTCGTTTCTCTCCCCTTTGTGGAGCAGGGTTCTTTCATTTTCTGCTTTGCCCTTGGTCAGCTCCTTCCCCCTTCGAAGCAGCGGGATGAACAATGTGAGCTGGAACCAGCCCAGTCTGGCGACTGTGCACATCCCCGCTTCCAAACGTGGGGCTTGCTGTGCTATCCCAGCACAAGGAGCAACTTGCTAGTAGCTGTGCATTTAGTAGCTGTGCCTTTAGTACTGCTTTGGCTTTAACTTGTGGTTTGCCTGTGTTAAGATTGCGAGTTTAGAAACAGAATTACTCGACGTGCAGAAGAACAAAACCGAGCGGAGCGGGGACGAGCAGGCGTCGTCTGGAGCACAGGAGATGGAAGAGGTAAGGGGTTTTCCTTGGGAAAGAAAGGTAGGAAAGGAGCACCTCCTGTGGATGCCCCTTGGCGCTGTCTCCTGAGCTCTGCAGCCCATAGCCAGACAGATGTCTGTGGAGGGAAGAGGAGAACGTGCCAACGTTACCTCCTGGGGAACTCCTCTCTCTGAGGAGATTGCCTGGCCTTCCCTGCAAGCTGAGGAGCTTCTTCCCTCCCTGGTGGGGCTGGAGGGTTTACACGTGAAAGGGGCTTGGCTTTTGTTTAGGGTCTAGTGAAAGCTGGGCAGTGAGTAGGTGCAGCCCACGGCTGTGTCCCAGCTGATTTCGGGCTGACTCTGTGGATGACTTGTTACTTGCCAGCCAGGTGTCTAAGCCAGACTGAGCTCATTCCACATGGGAGACAACCTTCCTGAGGCTCCAGGCCTTCAGAGATGTCCAGCCAGCCCTGGGTATAAGGTGCAGGAATCCTGCTGGCAGCTGTAGACATCCATTTTTTCCCCCAGCCTTACTTTCCCAGAAGACACGTTTTCTGCAGTTTGTTTCTCTTTTTGCCAGAATAAGCGACGTGGTGGAAGTCACTCTTCATCTTGCTTGTTCTAGATGCTGGAAAGCTGTCAGGAAACGATAGAAAAGTTGGGGAATCAGCTGGGAGAGAGGAGAGAACGGAGGAAGCAACTTGCATCTGAGCTTGAACTGTTACGAGAGGATCTGAAGCCTGAGAAGAAGGTGTGGGGTAGCGAGGTACGTACCCTCCTACAGCCCAACTCCCTGCAGGAGCCTCTTGCCTTTTGAGACTCCAAAAAACACCCCCAGGTGCCCCTGCAAAGTGTGTTGCTTGACTTCTCTTGATGCATTTCTCCAGCCCAGACAGTTTCACAGCTTCTTTGGTAGATGGTTTTAAATCCATTTGCTTTCAGGGGACTGTTTCTAACTCTGTAATTCATTTTTCCTTTCAGTGAATTTAATAACAGAGTTTGTAGCCAAAGCCTCTTTCTCTAGAGGGCAGAGTGGAGCTTTCCAGACTTAGGTATTTCTTGCAGAGTTATTTGTGACCATAAAGCTCATGATCCTGAACCACCTTCTCTCACAACGTGGCAGGCTACCTGTAGATTTGAGCCAAGACCTCCCTGCAGAGCCACATCAGGGTTACTCATTAGCAGCCATTGCTTTTCTGAGGTCAATAAACTGTCTCATTCTGAATCTGGTTAACGTGGGGCCCTTTTTAATGTTAATAATGTCTTTCCTAACTAGAATATGACATGAGAAGAAGTTGGAAGTCCTAAGAGTCAGAGAAGTCCACGTAAGCAGCTTGCTGGTACCCCGGCCCTGCGTTATGTTACGTGCCCTGAGGACCTCAGTAAGCTTTGCTGAAAGCAATTTAACTGCTGGGTAGACTTCTGTTGGGTTTATCTCTGCTGGGAGAGTTGCTGGTGCTCTCATCTTCCAGCTGGGCCATAGTGGAGAGGGAGGGAACACGTGGTGCCAGCAGAATTGCACAAGAGCTGGCAGGAACAGACACAGGCAGGAAAAGGGCTGAAAATTAGGCTAAAAGTTTAGGAGAGCTGCAGATCTGTGGCATGGATCAGGCGGACGAGGGGGACCTTGGGGACACGGGCAGTGGAGGGGGGTTACCTCTCTTACAAACCCCCTTTTTGGTTTTTTTAGCCCTCTGAGAGGCCTTAAACCAAGTGTGAGTCCCACCACTTCCTTGAACATAAGTAAAAACCTGAAAAGTGAATGTCCTGAACTCCTGGTGCCACCTGCACATAGACAAGAGTCTTCCTGGAGGAACGGTGGCATCTAGAGGACAGGTCTTGGTAGTGTTGTTAGGCAACAAATTCAGATGGTAAAGGCTTGGGGTGCAGACCAAGCTTGGCTGAAGAGTGGTTTAGGAAAGGGCTAAGCCAGTTGAGGAATATGGACATGAAAAGGAATAGTCTGATTTGAGGGGTGATGGGGAAAATGGGAAGAGTCCCTTCAACCTTTGCATCCCAGTAACTCAATCCAGGGACCTTTTAATCAAAAAATCATACGTCCCTGTAAGTTTGGTTGGAATTCAGGCACCAGTTGGCTGGTGGTTTTGCTCCAGGAGAGGACTGCTTTCCCATCAAAGGGATCAGCAGATGAAGTCCAGTGGCTGTGTGTAACAGTCTAATACAGAGAACTTTGCACGTGTGGGATTCCTGACTTCACAAATGGGCTCGATCCCTTTTGGTAGAGCAGCTCTACTGGGATGAATCATTTGGCAGCAGAGTGCTGGAAATTAGCTCGGTGTGAAATCCTCGGGGTCTCATGGGTGACCCACACCGGGAGGTCAGGATTTGAGGTGGTTTGATGTTGTGTTTGTCGGGTTGTCAAACGCATGGAATGGTGGAGTCTCTGTCCCTGGAGGGGTTTCAAAGCTGTGGTGATGAGGGACATGGCTTAGAGGTGCCCTGGCAGTGCTGGGGGAATGCTTGGACTCGATGGCCTCAAAAGTCTCTTCCAAGCCAAACAATTCTGTGATTCTTTGTCTCAGGTTTTGGGTCTGCCTGGTGTGAAGGTGTCAGGTGATGTTGAAGGTGAAGAGCAGCCATCCGTAGGAAGTTGGTTTGGGTTGACTCAGATGGTGGATGCTCTCTGTGTGAGACAGCTGAACGCACACCTTGTGCTCCTCCTGCCTGCCCAGGAACTGCTAGTTTTGTCAAGAGATATGGCTCATGATACAAAGCCCTGGGAACCACAGATGGGCAACAGAAGGATGAAATCAACCAAAGAAATGTGTTTTGATGGTGGTTTACACGCAGCTACTTCCCATGCAGAAAAAAATGACTTGCACATGTACCTCCAAGGGCAAAGAACTACGATAGTTTAGCTACAGATTCACAAGCTGTGTCTTTGATGGAGTCCCCATGTTGCCTTATACCACTCATAAGGTTCCCATGAGGCCAAAGAACATCACAGTTGTGGTGTTTTCTGACCTTACAGGTCTCTGGACTCCAACAAGAAAGAGAACAGGTTAACAAACTTGAGCAGACACATGAAGAGCTATGTGCAGATGAAAAGAGATCTGAAGAACAGATGGCTAAAGTAGTATTTTTGGAAGAACAGATCAAAAATTTGAGAGATGAACAAGAAATGCTCTGGTAAACCTTAACAAGGCCTGCAGTACTTTCTGCTCCTTATCTTTGACTCTCTTTTTTTTTTAGTCTTTTAAAAATCCCTGTAGTTTCTGGCAAAAAAGGGGACAGTAACTTTGTGGTTTTGTCTCCCTGTAGAGATTTTGATGAGTGTTTCCCTTAGTGACATCGTGATCTGTCAGGGGTACACCTGTTTTTGCTGAAGCTATTCTGGATTTTGAACAGCATAAATGAGACCTGTCCTTAGAAAGGAGGCTGCTTCTCTTGGCTTGAGGTGGTATTTGGATGGTCTCCCAAGAAATCCCATCGTGGGCTTGGGCTCTGTGGCTCTGCCTGCTGCCAGCTGCTGAGGAGATGCCTCCTGCTATGGATTCCTCTTGTCCTTGGAGGGTAGGTGTCAGTGGGGCTGTAAATAAAGCTCTTAATGGTCCCCGAGTCCCCTTTCTCAGTAGATCAATAGAGATTTGGAGTTGCAGATCCATGCTCAGGCTCTCATCAGTAACTAAAAGCTTGGGTTAAAGCTGGGGTAGTTACAGGCAGGACAAGCACCTGGATACCTTGATACTGAGATGAAGTAAAGCTGGAATTAGGTAGGTGAGCTTATAAGGACACAGTTTGGATCAAGATAAGACAGACAGCTTGATGGGGAGACCTGAGCCCATGTTTCCATGCAGTGAGGTATTGTGCAAGCTCTTCTGTGCCAGACCAGCTCGCCTGGCCCTGGGCAAGGGCTCCCTTATCCAGGGGTTAACCCACTGACCAGTGACTCAGAGCTGACCCTTTGGACGGACTTTCTGTGCCGTCAGTGTCCAGGGGAGAGCAACCCTTGCCCAGATCTGCTATGCCCAGGATTAAATCCCCTTTGGAGCCTCCTGGAACACTTCAGTAGTACCTTCAGTGCTTCACTGGACTCTCCTATCCCAAGTTTTCTCCCTTCAGAGGGTGGTTTCCCTTGCATGTGTACAGTTACCCCTCTCCTTTACTGTCCTGAATTGCTAGAAAGCAACAAGAAGAGGGAGGAGCTAGAAGAGCAGCTGAAAGAGAGTAAGGAAGAGAAACGGTCGCTACTGGAGGAAATTGCCCAGCTAAACGGGGAGATGCTGGCCACCCGGGAGCGGGGAGACAGCACGCTCCAAGAGGCTGGGAGGATGCATCAGAGCATGGGATGCAGAGAGAACAAGCTGCTCGTGTCACAGAGCTCTGCAAGGAGTTTAGATGGGAGTGTTAAACAGGTATGGGCAGCTTTGCCATCTGCACTGTACTGGGTTTTTTCCCCTAATTTAATGGCCAAGCCTAACGAAAGTGGGCTGGAAGGAGCCCTGTACTGTTAGGATGCAGTGGGGACATGAGGCAGGTGAACCTGCTTTGGCAGGGAGGGGTTGGAGGAGATGATCTCCAGATCTAGCCCCTGTTATTCTGTGATCCTCTGAAGGTGGCTGATTTCCTTGGGGAAGCCGTGTGGAAAGGAGCAATGTTGTCATTTCCTGCTGTTGTGTTTGGGACGTAGTGGGAGCCTGGATAAACTGAACTGGCCCTTTAGTGCACGTGAAGGAGATAAGCTCTCCCATCCTTCAGTGATGTTTTAAACCTTTTAGAGCACTTTCTGAGCTCCTTTCTGGCGTGTGAGCGCTAGAGCTGCCTTGCTGTTCCCCCAGCAGGTCCTGCTCCTGCTGTAAGCAGAAGCCCTTCCTCTTCCTCGCTCCTCCGTGGCAGTTCCTGCTCTTACACTCCAGTGAGTGAACTCATCCCACCCCTGCTGCCCCGAGGTGGCAGCTCACAGAACTGCTCTAGTTGCAGATGTCCCTGCTCAGTGCAGGGAGGTTGGACCAGATGGAAAAGCTCATCTTTTCCATGGCATCCATTCTTGATAGGTCCCTCCCAACCCAAACCAGCCTGGGATTCTGTGAGAAGCAGCAGCCCCGTGCCCATGTCTCGGCTGCTGCTCTCCGACTGCTCTACCCTATTTGTCACCACATTTAGCTGGGTTTTAAATGCAGTTTGTTCACCTTTCTTACTGTATGATCAAAGAAAAAAAAAGAAAAGAAAGGGAAGAGCAGGTAGCTTTGCCAGAAGGAGAAGAAATGATGAAGGTAGCCAGGATAGGGGCTCTGAAGAGGAGCAAGAGTTTGGAAGGGAAGAGGGGATGGCCTTGTAGGCAGGAGTGAGCGTGGAAAAGAGAGGATCAGAGTCCTCCTGATACCAAGAAGCAGCAAATCTGTACAGGCAGAGCAGGCCAAAGCAAGATGCAAGGCATGGAGGGGTTGCTGAAAAGGATCCTGATAGAAGCAGGTGGGGAAAAAGCCGACAGAACCTCTGTGGTCCCCAGGACAAATGACACTGCCAGATCCCACAGTGCTGGGTCAACACTTCCCAGGTTGGGAGTTTATCTGGGGATTGACCTGAGAAGGGAAGCTGGATTTTCAGTGGATTTCATCCGGTCCCAAGAACAGGCACAGGGCAGGGACACAGATGGCTGAAGGTGATGCTGGGAAGTGGGATTTTGGTGCCACAAACACGGGAAGAGCTTTCAGCCCGTGCACGGGGCGCTCGCGAGACGACGGATGAACCGCAGAGCTCAGCTCTCTTCTGAAAGCCATCACAGAGCAGCAGCGGCCAACCCCGTGGTGTCCAGGCTGCTGTGGCATGGTGCCAGTGTGCCTGCTCCTGTGCTGCTGCCAGGACTCACCTTGGTCCTGCTCCCTCGGGAGTCGTGGCTGGATGTGCTGTTCCTGCTTAGTGGCCTTAGCCAGACTCTGGCACGAGAATGAAGAGTAACCTGGGTGCTTTTGCTTTTGTTTTGTCAGTTTTAAGAGGGATTTGTTCCCTCAGTCCAGGGTTCTGCATCCTCTCCCTCAGCCTCAAGAATCTGATCCTCTTCCCTGAGACATGGTATGGGGCTGAAAAATACTCGCCTGGCTTTACCCATCTTCTTAAATGCCCTTAAATCCTACTGGAATGCTTCTGCCTTTCTTAACTACCAGCCTTTATCTTTCCTTGGAGTTCATTTCCACACAACCTCATTTGCTTGGCCGTTCCTTCAGAGTCTGTCCGAGGAGAGGTTCCAGGAGCAGGAGGAGAAGATGCAGCAACTGCGGCAGGACTTGCGTCGCGTCCAGAACCTGTGCGGCTCGGCCGAGAGGGAGCTGAGATACGAGAGGGAGAAGAACGCCGACTTGCAAAAGCAGAACCTCTTGCTGCAGCAGGAATGCACCAAGGTAGGACTGGAGCAGGGAAGGCTCTTTGAAGGGGGTGTTGCATCAGCTTACGAGCTACGGGGAGGGCTGAGGTGCTGATCTCAACAGGCTGGACCTTGCTTACGTCTGCCTGTCCAGTACCTGGGGCTCTCAAGTGTGCTCAGAGTCAGCTCCATGGGCATTGCACTGCCTGCAATTAGAACCTAGTGTGTGCTGTACTTGCTCCCTGCATTTCCTCTGTTGTTCTCATTCACTCTCGGGTAATCCTGCTGCCCCTTTTCCATTTTGGGCGGTGTACGTTGAAGTGTAAATTTGATTTCTTCTTCTTTTGAAACTCAGGTCAAAGCTGAGCTGAAGCAAGCCCGGGCAAAACTCTCGGACACAACTGAAATGTGCTCCTCTCTCTCAGCACAGTGGGAAAAAAGCCAGCAGAAGGTCAAAGAACTCGAACAACAGCTCCTGAAGTGCTCCCAGGCTGATAAACTGCAGAGCAACCTGCAACAGAAAGTTGCACGGGAGAAATCCAAAGTATCTGAAGCACAAAAAAAGGTAACTGGTCAGTGTGAGCCAAGTTAACGGGAGCTGTCCTCACAGCAGCTCCCTGCAACTGTAGTTCAGGAAAAAGCAGCACCAGCAGCTCAGGAGTTGGCTCCCTGAAGCCCATTTGCTGGTCCATTTTGAGATCACTTGGCTTAAATATTTTAGGAAAAATTCCTGTTATTAGTGGGAGTGTAATCAAGACAATGGAAGCCAAATCTGGTGGCTCAGCTCCTGTCTTTAAAGCTATCTTTTAAAACACTGGTGCCCAGGTCATGGTCTTGCTGAGGAGATTTGCTGCTCTTTGCAACGGGGTGAACTGGAAAAGCTCATCTTTTCCATGGCATCCATTCTGCCACCTTTCCTGCACTGGTCATCGGATTCAGTTCTGGACTGTGCAGGACGAAATGAGGTGCAAAAAGGATCGTTGCTAATTTGTGGCAGCATGTGATCCAAAAATCTGTCAGAAAGGTTTAATGGGCTTTGAGACAAGCAGAAATACTTTTTGAGTAGAAGAAAGCAAATCTTTCATTCCCGTGATTCAGATACTGAGGGATTAAAGGGATCTGAATCCCTTGGATTTAGATACTGGCCAATACCTTCAGAAAGTTTAATCGTGGCCAATTTTCCTTCGAGATTTCAAAACTCCAGCAAAAGCTCAAAGCTTCACAACACCAGCTCTTGCTGGCAGAGGCTCGTGTTTCAGACAAGAAACTCCTGGAGGAGGAATTGAAGGAGGCCCGAGAAAACGAAGCTCGTGTGCAGCAAGAACTTCATGAGGAGCAGCTGAAAAGGTACCTGGAGCTGGGTGAGGCTTGTGCTGCGTGTGTGTGTGGGGAGGTGGTGTGTTTGTGCCAGCAAATGCTGCTGTGCCAGCCTGTAGCACGCTCCTGGCTGGCCCTAGGTGGGCTCACAGCCACAGCACTGCTGGTTTTACCTCCTTTCCACCTGCCAGTGTCCCTGGCAGAGCTCCATGGGATCCCTTCTTTCGGAGATTTAAAAGATTTGGGGGGGCAGAATTCAGCTGCCTCAGAAAGTGTGAGACCCCTCCTGCCAGCCCAGAGATTTGCCCTGCCCTCTAGATCCCCTTTTGATGGGGATTGGGGATTGATGGTCCCAGGTACATCCCTCACCCCTCCATGTGCCACTGGGGCATGGGGACAACCAGGATGTCCCGATGTCTTCCTACCCTCCGTGTTGCCCAGGGCAGGTGCAGAGTGGTGTGATGTTGTTTTTAGATCACAGCCAGCCTTGAATTCGTGGTGGGTGGCACATCGTGGGCCGGCCTCCACCCCAAGTGTCTCACTGTCACACCAACGTGCTTTTAGGAAGCTCCTGGAGCAGCAGGTGGAGGAGCTGCGGCAGCAGCTCCGGCGTTCGCGGGAGACGGAGGCGTCGTTGGCCAAGATGCACGTGGAGCTGCAGGCCAAGGCTCTGCACGTCCTGGAGGACGAGAGGAAAACTGACCCTGGTGAGGTGAGCTTCAGCTGGGTGGACCCAATGCTCCAGATGTGGCCTCACTAGGGCAGAGTTAGAGGAGGAGAACCTCCCTCAACCTGCTGGTGACTTCTTCATGCCCCCCCCTGCCAGCAGCACAGAAATCCACCCTTCCCCTCCTTCAGGGGAGGAGGAGGTGGCTTTGTGGGGCAGAAGGGTTGGAAATCCTCTGTAGTGGGAATCCCCGGGATTTGTGACAGAGAAACTTTGGAGACCAGACTGAGATGAGACAGAGGGGCCCCTAAGGCTGAGGACGCACACACACAAATAAAAAATAGATGTTTTCCAGCACCTCCAGTCTCAGAAGGAGAACCAGAAGCTTTCAGAGCAACTCTCGCTGCTGAAGGAGGAGAACAAAGCCCTTTATGAGGAAGGAATCCGTCTCCTGAACCAGAAGGATCTGTATGTCAGGTACTGATGGAGCAGTAGGGGATGTGTAGACACAAAAAAACCCCAAGCTAGGAATTGCCCTGGGTGTGCCTGGTGCTGCCCCTGGGTTTGACTGTTACAGCCTTTTCTTGTCCCAGAGATCTGCCTTATCCCAACAGCCCTGGCAGGGACTAGGTCACGCTGTTATCTTCTCCTTGGCAGCACAGAGAGGCAGGGGCTGCCACTCAGGGTCTGGGGTTGGTGGAGATGCTCTGTGAAGCTGCATTTTGCCATGAGTTTGGAGCAAACGTGAGCAAATATCCCTTACGTAGCAGAGATTTCTCCAGTTTGTTTTCCCTTCTATCCCAAAATAAACAACGCTGCCTGAACAGGACATGTTGAAGGGGAAGAGCAGCAATTGCAAGTGTCAGCAGAGAGAAATCTTTAACCCCAGCCTCCCAGCTCTAAGAAGCATCCACTGAAGCAGCTCTTTCTGAAGCCTCTTTGCCTGACCTTTGCTGTTTAGGGTTCCTTGTCTTTTTGTCCATTTTCCCCTTCATCTCCCACATCCCCACCCAAATAAACACCGTCGTTTCCCTGTTACTTCTGATGTTGTTGGCTTTATAACCCTGTTTGGTATCGAGAGCTGAGAGGGGTGAATACAAGGAGTCAGTTTGGGGAATGCTTTGGGTTCTTCTCCCTCAATTGGTTTCCACTTGGCTGACACTTTGCAAAAATAACCTTTGCAGCAAGAAAAACCCAACCCTAAACTGATCAGCGAAGGATGTGGTCCCACAAAATCAGTGCTGCTTCTCCCAAAAGGAGCTGGGTGGGTGGCTGAGGGTCCCAGCTCAGCCTTTGAAGAGCCTGAATAAGCATAGGACACCTCCTGCCTTGCTCTTGACCCCGAACACAGAAGCATTCCCCAGCCTGAAGTTTGTCTCTCTGCCTCCCCAGGAAATACAACGAGCTGCAGCTTCGCCACAAAGAGAAGATCCGCAGGGCCAAGGAGACCTACATCCACGAGGTGAAACAAAGGGACGGCCGCATTAAGCAGCTTGAAAACGAGCTCAGCGAGTCAAAGCTCCAAGTGGAGAAGGTGAGAGAACCCATCGAGGGCTTCTCCCGTGAGGGAAGTTGGGGAGCAGGCTCCGGTGTGTCTGCAGGAGCATCCTCCCTCGTCCCCCTTCCCCTCCCTCGTCCCCCTTCCCCTCCCTCG
>JANVCC010000174.1:661035-731986 GCA_025345505.1 Todiramphus chloris collaris
CCCTTCCCCTCCCTCGTCCCCCTTCCCCTCCCTCGTCCCCCTTCCCCCCCAGGGCTCAGCGTTGCCCCTTTGGTAAAGCCCTCTGAGGTTTACAGAGGACAGAGAAGTTTATTTCCTTCCACCCACGGCGCAGGGGAAGGTGCTGATTGCGCAGATCACTGCCGAGAACGAGAAGCTGCTCCAGGAAAGGAAACGGCTTTTCCAGAAATTATCTGACCAAGAGGAGACCCCTTGGAGCAACCGGCCTGACGTCGCCACTCTGCGGAGCAGGTAGGTGCTTGATGATGTCCCCACCTCTGGGAACCTCTTCCCAGCCCTCCTCCAGTTTGCTGCCTATTTATTATCCAGAGGAAATCCAGAGGAAAGTCTGAACCGTGCCCCAGTCACCGGTGCTGTGGTTTTCTAATTGCCGTGGGATGTAATTAGCCCCAAAGCCCTCGGTCTGAGCCTGAAAAAGATAAATGAGCTCTGAAAGCACATTGTGGCTGGAGGGAAAATAACTTGTGCTTCCTACGTGTGACGTGCTCAGAGTGAAGACCCTGGAGGAGGAGAACGTGCTGCTGGACGAGAGCAAACTCCAGCTCTCCGCCCGCCCGGCCGCCGCGCAGCACGCGCCGAGGAGCATCCTCGCTCCCAGCGCAGAGGTGAGACTGGGAGAGGGCTCGGTCTTGGCAGCCGGGCTGTGGGAGCTGCTGTGTCCTCTGAGTGCAGGGTGGTGGTTGCTGCTGCAGCCCGAGGATAGCCCGAGTAGCTGGATCCTCCGTTGGGAACAGGAGGGGACACCGAGCACGGTGTGGGTTGTAACGGTCGGTGAGGACTCTGGGGAGCTCCACGGTGAGATCCTTTCTCCCAAGGACAGAAATGTTGCTTTGGCTCTTGTGTGGATTTAGAGTTGTTAAAAGCCCTTAGTTTTAAAAATAGCTCTAGAATTAGGAGAAATAACCCGGAGCAGCGTCGTTGGGAATGTTACTCCTGTAAGCTGATAAATCTCCGACCACGCTGACCAATAATATCAACTGCACTGACCATTTACCTAAAAACTCAGTTTTGGATAGACCAAGTTAACCAAGAACTTTGTGGGGAGAAATGGAGAGAAATCCAGGGAAATGCAAACTTGTCTTTCAACAGCTCTGCGAATAAATCGGGGGGGATCTGGAAGTTTATTGGTGCACTTTGAAAGATGGAGGGAACCCAGATTGGTTGGAAATGAGCCATTAAGGACAAAAATTGCTGCTTGGGGCCTGGCAGAAAGAGCTCTTTGCCTGTTCTGCTGTTTCATTTCTTTTGCCTCATTTCATGCTATCTAGTTAGGGGTTTGGGGTTTTTTTTTTGTCAGTTTAAATCCCAACCCAAAGGACAAATCTGTGATTAGTACCTCTGTGGGGCTGGAGTTGATGGGGAGAACTGGCAGTGGAGCTGGGGGCACTCTGAAGACCAAGACTGTATGTTGAAATCTGGGGTCTGACGTGCACCTTCTCCTTTGAAAGTCTCTGTCCCTCCTTCCAGGACTCGAAGAGAGTTAACGTCTCTGACCGCCAACCACTGAGTAAACTGCTGCCCTCTCCCCGAGCCAGGTACCCTGGGGTAAAAGGAGGAGGTGGGGAATGGCTCCCTGCAGGTGGTGAGGGAGAAGTTGTGTTGTTTTGGCAGCTCCACCCTCTGCTTTCTCCTCCAAGAGTCTTTTTTTTTTTTTTTAATTTGTCAAATTATAGGGAAAATGGTGTTAAAGACTCTGAAACTAAGAGGATGGAGAAGTCAAATTTTCCAACTATGTCAGGGAACACTGTGGGATTTAGACCTCAGGTGCTTCATGGTTTTTTGGAGGAGTGCCTGTACACCAGAGGTTATGAGATGGAAAGGAGCACTGCTGCCCCGAGCTGTACGACCCATGTGCCAGGCTCTGCGGCAGGAGGGAGCTCGAGCTGTTTCTCTGCAGCACCATCCGTGCCAAAGGCAGAGAGGTTCTGCAGCTCTGGTCTCTGCTCGCTGGAGAGCCCAGCGCAGGGGGCTTGGGTGCTGGTGAGGGACAGGCTGAGCAGGGTCAGGGGTAGATGTGGGTGGCAGCTGCTTGGCTGGAAGAAGAGCAGCAGAGCCTTGGTCCAAGTGAACAGTGTTGACCATCTCCCCAGGCACAGATGCTGGGAGGAGCGTTGGGGCTGTGCTGGAGGTGGAGGCTCAGACAGAGTTGGCAGAATTGACTGAAGAGAGGAAATTTGTTTTCAGCTTCCCCTCCCGAGAACCACCGGAGTCTCTCGGCCCCCTGAAGGCCACGCAAGACACGAAGCCTGAAGGAGAAGCTGAAAGCCAAGGCTCATCCTTCTGCTTGTCCCCCTCTCTCCCTGCCGAGGTCGGGTACTTAAATGTTGCATCGCCCGGAGACACCACGGCCTCGCAGCTGCACGAGGAGACTCAGAGCAGCAGCTCTGAGAACTTCTAATGGGGACAGATGTTTGTCAAATAGTAGCTGGACTGGAAGGTTTTGAGCTCCTGTGTCCATGAGGTGTCAAAGGATGGAGGGGCAAGTGCCAAATTGACTGACCTGGTGATTTCTGTGATACATTTCAACAGCTTTTTTATTTTTCCCCCATCTTACCCATCTGTACATCTCTGTGTCTGTCTGGGGTCAGGCTGGAACTCGGAGCTGAGCTCAGTCGAAGGGAAGAGGGTTTGGGTGAAGAGTATCTTCACCTGCCTCAACCCTAGTTCCTTGTCCCGTCCAAAACTACACCCACTGTAAATAAAACTCGGGCAAGTTTCTTCCACCACGTGCCCGCTTCTCTCTGCTCCCCTCCCCCCGTGCTCAGGCACTGCCCACGTTCCCCTTTTCCCACACTCTTCCTCCTGCCCTTTGGCTTTGTCCAAAGCCCTTGAGGGGGGGGAATGGGGCATCTGAGCACTTGGAGGTGGGAAGAAGGTGCCCAGAGGGAAGAGGGAGGCTCTGAGAGCACAGCTGATGGGTCAAGGGAGCAGAAGGGAGGGGGTGAGGGCAACAGAATAGGAGCAAGAAAAGGGAGAGGGTCTGAGCAGCCCGAGGAGGACAGAGGGTAGAGCTGGAGTGCTCACTGACAGTGATGGAGGGTCTCTGGGGGTGCTGGGCTGGCAGTGAAAGGCATCAGATCACATGGAGCAGAGGGGTAGAGGGGATCTGTGCACATGGAGAAGGGAGCAGAAAGGAGCAGAGTGTGAAGTGTGGGAGAGAGGGAACCTGAGTGCATGTCAGGGGGAAGGGAAGAGATCTGTGCAGCCTTGGGAGGGAGGACACGGGGTGATGGGAATTGCATCTGCACCATCAGGCATGAAGGAACTTGAGTTGCAGATGTCCCTGCTCACTGCAGGGGGGTTGGACTCAAGGAGCTTGAAAGGTCCCTCCCAACTGAAGCTCTGCTTTGAGTCTGTGGTGCCAGGAGGTACCCCTGGGCTACCTGTGCCTTGGGGTGCACAGACAGACGGGCACCAGATGGAACAGGGGTGCTCTGGGCTGTCTCAAAGGTCAGTGATCAAGGTCCCCCTAAAGGTACAGGGGAGAGTCCGGGGCACTCCCTGCTACCTGCCATGCCCACTCCTTGCTGAGATTGTCTCTGGAAGTGTGATGATGGGGAAAGAGCTCCAGGAGCTGTAGAGCTCACCCTGGTTCCCCAGACAGGTGCCTTTCCTGCAGCCGAGCCTGATGGGTTCTTGCCATGTGCGGGCCGGGAGGTGCCAGGTGATGAAGACACCAAGGAGGAGAGGAGCCGTGTAAAGCCAGACTGGAAATAAGAATCTTTTATAATCTGATTTTGAGCCCAGTGGAGTTCCAGGGAGCCCCACGAACCCAACAGAGCCCTGCAGATTCTGCAGGGATGTACTGAGCCCCATAGACCCCTCAGAACCCCAGAGAGCCCCACAGAGCAGGGGGAATGTTGGAAAAACAGCCTCGGTGCTGGGCAATCCCCAGGCAGCAGCACCCACAACCCGGATCTCTTCCCAGCACCTTTCCAGTTCTCGATGGAAAGCAGCAGCACTGGGAGGGCTGCTATGGGGAGAATTCCCTCCAGCTCAGCCAGACCCAGTACAGCCACTTTTCATCTTTTCTCAGTAGCCTGGGGCCCCATCCTGTGTTTGAGCATAGCAGCCGTGACTGTTTTGGTTTGGCAGCAGATGCAGAGCAAAGGTTGGAGGCATCTTGAGTTTGTTAACGAAGCCTTAAGCAGGAGCTGACAGGAGGGCTTGGAGATGAAATGATTATCCAGCCTAGCACGAGATCCTCAGCAAAGCAGTCAGACCTTGGCTCTGCTCCAGACAAATCACAAGTCTTCATCTTTTTTTCAAGCCCCTTCACCCCTTTCTCTTCCTCACTCTCCAAGGTGTCCCTCGGATGACAGGTGTGATGGGCAGTGGGCTCTGTACCACCTCTGCTCACCTCTCACCTTGTCAAGGACTGGTGGGCAGGACTCAGTGGTCACTGCCACGTGCCAGCTGTAAGCAGGGGAGCTGAGCCCCGAGGACCAGCAGTGCACAGGCCAGAACCCTCTTCTCTTCCAGGGTTCTGGATCTAGCTGCTCCACTGACCTACCAGTTAAAGGTGAAAGAAGTGAAGTCTGTGTCACCGTTTACACCGTGGGCTCTCCATCATTCTGGGCAGATGGTTCTTTGGATTGCTTGAAACATCTTCCACTTCAAAGGGATTACAGTTGCTTTGGTTGAAGAAGCTGGGGATGCTAAAACAGATGCAACTTGGTCTAGGGAAGAAGATACATGTTCTCGGTCAGTACAAAGTGGTAGTTCCCATTCAGTCACCAAACAAACCAAAGCAAAATAAAATTTCAAGCAATCATGGAATTATACAATGATTAAGGTAGGAAGGAGCCCTCCAGAGATCATCTAACCCCACCCCTGACACATCTGAATCTATCCCCATCTGAACATACACCAGACACTGCTACTGCTGTCATCCCACCGAGTGTCAGACCAATTCTTCTCACATTTTCCTCCAAAAAACACCTTTGTGACAGACTGCCAAGGTACTGGGAAAGCAAACGGCTGCTACAGATAATCTGCACCTCAGGTGGAATTGTTTTTCACCCAAGTTCTTTATATAGCCCAAATCCAAGGTCCATCTAAACGGGGCTTTTTTTGGGCACTTGCACCTATAATAAAATTATTCCCCAAGGACAGAAGTTTTCCATTGCGATCAGGAGAGTGTTGCATTGGATGTCACGTGTCCCAGAGATAAATGATAACGTATAAAATGGTTTGCAGAGCAGGCAACAGACAGATCACCAGCACCATGCTCCGAATCCTCTTTGCTCTGCTGGCTCTGGCAGCTGTGGGTACGTATCCAATTTTTGCATTGGATTTAAAAGGAAAATGAGCTAAAATCCAACAGCGACTTTCTTTTTTTCAGGGGAAAGAGGCGTTCTGCGACAAAGCAAAAAGAGATAGAGCAGGGGGGGTTAGTGAAAAAGTTCCAACAAGGACTAGGTGCCGTGCTGTTCTTATCTCAGGGGCACCATCAGCATCACTGCTGTTGGCCTTCAACAAAGGCAGAGTTCTGTTGCTTGGCTTGACTACACCAAAACACAGTTAATCCCCCCCAAAGCGTCGCGTTGGCTAAGGGCTGCCTCTCGGCTGACACGTGGGAATTGGGTTAAGCCGACTCGAGTCGATTCTCTGGCAGAAAAATGAAACCAAAGAGGCTTCATGGAGCAGTGATTCAGTTCTGAGGGCTGGCTCCACCTTCCCTGGCAGCAGGGTAAATCCCAGCCTGTGTTCCCACCTTGCGATGCTCTCTGCGGGCACGGTTTGTGTTTAAAGAAAACCAAACTGCCAAGCCAAAACCGACCCAAATCGCTCTTAGAGGTGCTTTTGTAAACCCTCCTGCTTTAAAAACACCCACGTCTCCTGTTTCGTGTGTCTTGCAGGCTTCGGCTGCGGGGTTCCCGCCTACCCCCCCACGCTGTCGAGAGTGGTCGGAGGGGAAGATGCCAGACCCTACAGCTGGCCCTGGCAGGTTTGTTGGTTCGTGCTTTGCTGAGGGACGTGGGACCCTCGCGTGAGACAGCACAGCAAAGCCCAGCCCTGACCTCACGGCTGGTGCTGCTGCGCTGCCCTGCCCTGCCCTGCCCTGCCCTGCCCTGCCCTGCCCTGCCGTCGGGTTCGAACGCTGCGCTCGGCTCCGTCCCCAGGTTTCCAGCCTCTTTAAGAAAGATGTGCCACTCCTTGGTGGGGTAGTTTGACCTTGGCCTCACCGAGCCCTGTAGAGGCCAATAGATCCCTGTAGAGGCCAATAGACCCCTATAGAGACCCATAGACCCCTGTAGAGGCCAATAGACCTCCATAGAGACCAATAGACCCCCGTAGAGGCCAATAGACCCCTATAGAGACCAATAGACCCCTATAGAGACCAATAGACCCCTATAGAGACCCATAGACCCCTGTAGAGGCCAATAGACCTCCATAGAGACCAATAGACCCCCGTAGAGGCCAATAGACCCTTATAGAGACCAATAGAGACCAATAGACCCCCGTAGAGGCCAATAGAGACCAATAGACCCCTGTAGAGACCCATAGACCCCTGTAGAGCCCCACAGAGCAGGGGGAATGTTGGAAAAACAGCCTCGGTGCTGGGCGATCCCCGCTCAGCAGCACCCACAACCCAGGAGTGTTCCCAGCACCTTTCCAGCTCTCAAAGCACAGCACTGAGAATTCCCTCCGGCTCTGTCAGACCCAGTAGAGCCCAGCACCCAGGCTGTTTTCTGGGGCACTGTCCCACGTTTGAGCGTGACGGCCGTGAAAGTCCGTGGGGCACGCAATGCCTGCTAGAGCGTAGCTGTAAATAGAGTTAAGAAAGAGACTTCTGAAGCTAATTAAATGCTCTATTTGGGGCCCGGCTTAACGAGATCTTCAGAAGAAATACCATTAAAAACTTCCAAGGTTTGGATGCTAAGGTATGAGGGAAACCTTTACTGTGGCCATGAGTTGGAAACTTGGTGAAACGCTTCCCAGCATCTTCCAGCAGCGAGTGGTGTTCCGGGTGCGGGAAGAAAGCGTCGTAATGAAAGATCAGGAGGGAAAAAATCTGAGCCTGACTTGAGGTGTCGTTCACAGGCCTCTCTTCAGTACAACTCCAATGGGAAATGGTACCACACCTGCGGAGGAACCCTCATTGCAACCAACTGGGTGATGACTGCTGCTCACTGCATCAGGTACCTAACCCCTGGGTCTGCACCCAGCAGGCAGAGCGTGACCAGAGACAGGAAAAGTAATTTCTCCCTTTCCCAGTTAAGAGCTCCAAGTTTCATAGAGTCACAGAATCATTCTGGTTGGAAGACAGTCGTGGAGTCCAAGTGTTCCCCCAGCACTGCCAGGGCACCACTGACCCCTGGCCCTCAGCTCCACGGCTCTGAAACCCCTCCAGGGATCACGGGGACTCCACCCCTGCCCTGGGCAGCCTGGGACAGCCCTGGACAACCCTTGCAGGGTAGAAATTGTTCCTCATGTCCAAGCTAAACCTCCCCAGGGTAACTTGAGGCCAGTTCTTCTTGTCCTGTCACTTGTTCCTTGGGAACAGAGCCCTACCCACCCTGACTCCAGCCTCCTGTCAGGAGCTGTCAACAGTGAGGTGGTCTCCCCGTCACGTCAGACACAGAGCAAAGGTTGGAGGCATCTTGAGTTTGTTAACGAAGCCTTAAGCAGGAGCTGACAGGAGGGCTTGGAGATGAAATGATTATCCAGCCTAGCAGGGGATCCTCAGCAAAGCAGCCAGACCTTGGCTCCGCTCCAGACAAATCACACATGGGGTGTGAGATTCCCCTCTTTAAGGCTGTTCTTCCTCAGCACCTCAGGTGGCACAGAGATGCAGCTGCAGAACTGTTAGTCCTTTTCTTGCCCAGTTCTTACAGGCAATATCGAGTGTACCTGGGGAAATACAACCTAGCAGCTGCGGAGGAAGGCTCAGTCGCGCTCACTCCAGAGAAGATCGTTGTCAATGAGAACTGGAACCCGCAGCGTGTTTCAAACGGGTAAGCTGCTGGCAAGGATTTTTTCAATTCTTAGATGCAGGGCAAGACTCAAACTGCCTGAATCCCACCCATCCTGAGCCGTGGCAGCTAAACGGATGAACGCGTACGGTTGTACATCTGAATGCTTCCTTCTAGGCAAGAGCTGTGTCTCTGGTTTGTACCTTTCCCCCTCAAGACAAAGACCTTTCGCTATTAATTGCCGATTGATTGATTAATTGTGTTTGCAGACGCCGTGTTGCACGTTTGTGGGTGGGTGGGAAGCTGCTCTCAGCAGCAGTTTCTTTCATACAGTGGAAGGGATTGGATGAATGGACACAACACTCTTTGAAGCCCTCCTACAAATGGCATAGACACAGAGTATTAGTGTTCCAGGGTATAAATACCTTTGCTGCTGGAGGACTCGCTGTCCTGCTGCAGCCCGAGGGCATTAGCAAAGAAACCCCCTCAGCTTCCACGTTCTCGCAGTCCATCCAAAGACATGCCCGGTTTTGGTGACAAGAATCTATAAAAAGCCATTTCCAGCAAGCTGCCATCAGGAAAGTGGTCAGTGCTGCAGGGAGTAGCCTTTCAGACCATGGGCTTCCCCATTGCTTTGAGGGTGGAGGAACCTGTACCGCTTCCATCCTTGCTCCCCTGCATCTCTTCCGAACAGGCCAAGTGCTGCGTCCCTGCCACGGGCTCACGCTACCCCGGCTTCATCTATTTGCAGCCCCCTTCACCTCTGCCCCTTTCTCTGCCCACAGGTACGACATCGCTTTGATCAAGCTCCCCCAACACGTCACCTTGAGCAAACAGATTCAGCTGGCCTGCCTCCCCCCTGCCCAGAGCATCCTGGCCTCCAACACCGCCTGCTATGTGACGGGCTGGGGACGGCTGCAGAGTGAGTACCCGGACAGGGGCAGAATCACAGAGTCCCTCAGGCTGGAAAAGCCCCTTGGCATCATCGTGTCCAACCATTAGCCTTACTCTACAAGCTCACCCCTAGACCATCTCCCCCAACACCACATCCAACACATCCAGGGATGGCAACTCACCCCCCTCCCTGGGCAGCCCGTTCCAATCTCTCACCACTTTTTCCGTGAAGAATTTTTTTCCTAGTGTCCAGTCTAAACCTACCTTGTTTCAGCAAGGGCATGACCAGGGCAGGTCTGCCTTCCTCCTCCCACGTTGGCTGGAACCAGGCTGTCACCAGTGCTCGAGAGCCCCTCGCAGTGCACTGATGTTGGTTATCAGGTCCCACTTTGCACACATGCACTGACTTTTTTCTGCCTTCCAAGTGGTTTTTTTTTTTTTTTTTTTTTTTTTTTTTTGCTTCCAACAAGGTTGATAATGCACCAGAGGGTCCTGTATTAAGCTTTTAGAAGTGATTGTAGCACCAGTGTTAACTGGGAGTTCTGTTCTGGCCCTCTCAGCTCAAGAAGGACGGGGAACTGCTTGAAAGAGTCCAGTGCAGAGTCACAGAGATGGTTAAAGGGGGGGAGCATCTCCCTGCCGAGGAAAGGCTGAGGGAGCTGGGGCTCTTTAGCTTGGAGAAGAGGGGACTGAGGGGTGGCCTTGTAGATGTTTGTAAATACATGAAGGGTGAGTGCCAGGAGGCTGGAGCCAGGCTCTGCTCAGTGACATCCAGTGATAGGACAAGGGGCAATGGGTGTAAGCTGGAGCATAAGAGGTTCCACAGAAACATGAGGAGAAACTTCTTCACTGTGAGGGTGACAGAGCCTGGCCCAGGCTGCCCAGAGAGGCTGTGGAGTCTCCTTCTATGGAGCCTTTCCAGCCCCCCCTGGATCTGTTCCTGTGACCCTGCTCTGGCAGGGGGGTTGGACTTGATGATCTTTCGAGGTCCCTTCCAACCCTGAACATTCTGTGAGTTTGCCAATTCCCCACTGAATAACTGAAAAGACACACATGGGAATAGATGGAAAGTGAGGAAAACTCTCAGACTTCATCAGAAGAGTCAGCTCAGCTCAAGAGGCAGCTCTGGGAGTGAGAAGTAAATTGCAAACCCCTGAACAAAGAGCAGCCCTCTGTTTCTCTAACGAGGAGACATCTTTAAACGGGGTGTAAATTATTAGTAAGTTAAGGCCCTTTTAAAAATATACATATGAAAGAAGGGAGCTAAGGAATGGACCACACAGCTTCTCCTTTTAATACAGCTCCTGTGGAGCTTCTTACCTGGAGGGACAGTGCCCAGATCCTGGGAGAAACAGTTTTTTGTTCAGTGCCAGCTGGTGCCATGACTGTTGTTTCTCTTCCCTCCCAGCAAATGGACCTCTGCCAGACAAGCTGCAGCAAGGCCGTTTGCTGGTGGTGGATTATGCAACTTGTTCCCAGCCAAGCTGGTGGGGAAGCACGGTGAAAACCACCATGGTCTGTGCCGGTGGGGACGGAATCATCTCCAGTTGCAACGTGAGTCCAGGGAACACCTCTCTTAGGGCTTGGTTTCCAGACACAAAACCAGCCCGATGGGAAGGAAAGCTTAAAAAATACCCAAGGAGGAGCTATTTGTGCTGTGACTGCCAGTAACTGGGCTCCTCTCTCCTCCCAGGGGGACTCTGGTGGCCCACTGAACTGCCAAGATGCTCAGGGCCGGTGGGAAGTGCACGGCATCGTCAGCTTCGGCTCTTCTCTTGGCTGCAACTATTATCACAAGCCTTCGGTCTTCACGCGGGTCTCTGCTTACAACAGCTGGATCCAGAAGGTCAGTTCCAGGTCCTGCTGCTAGAGGACTTGGCTTCTTCTGAGCTTCACCCCGACTGAGGTTTCTGCCACCTCCTCAGGGAGCTGTGGCACTGTTCATTCAAGTGCTACTTGCTGCCTGCCAGGAGACAAGTCCTTACCTGCTCAGCAGCAGCTGTCTGCAGCAGAGAGAAAGTAGCCTCTTCTGAAATAGCTCACCAGATTAGTTTCACCTTTAAAGAAGCCTTTAGGGCTCTGTTCTCCCTTGGTGCTAAAGCTGTATTCGTAGGCATATTCTACTGGTGTGGCTCCAGAAGCGACTGCATCCTCGAAGGCAGCGCCTGCAGCTCAAGTCTGGCACACCCAGTATTTCTTAATTTAATATAAACTCAAAAGTGACCGAGAAGCTATTAGCTATTGGAATCCTGCACCTTGGATGCGACAAACCTTAGTCACAAATTCCTGGGTCTCATGAGCTGATCTGTCACTTGCTTTCCATTTTTCTAGGTTATGGCAGACAACTAACCCAAAGAGAAGGGACTGACGGGCGCCGAGGAGGAAAACAGTGCGAACAAAATCATAATCACACCACCTTTGATCACAAAGAGCTGGGAAACGATGCTTTTAACAACACCAGTATTGTATCTAACCGTGCTGCAATAAACTTGATTTTTAGCAAGATGAAAGAAAAACACGTGTCCCTGTCGCTTCTTTCGGGGGTAGCCCCAGGACCGGAGCCCGTATTTAGCGCTAACGCTGGAAACCTTCGACAGCCCTTCCTCTGCCTTGGGCCAGAGCTTGCTCCCCTCAGCTGGGGGATGATGTGAGCCTGCTGAGAAGAGGCTGGGCAGTGGGAAGAGTCCCAGAGCCAGAGGAAGAGCTCCGAGGGTAGGCGGGCAGCTGACGGGACCCCCCCCCAAGGCAGCGGCGATGCCGGGCAGGAAGGCAGCACGCGAGCGAGCGGGGCCACGCAGGTGAGTGCAGGAGGGCTGCAAAACGCTTCAGAGAGGTTTTTTAATGCCCCGTGATCTCGGGACCTAGCAAGGAGAAGGGTAAAACCCAGCAGCATCTCTATGGACCTGTTGCCATTGCTCAGCTGCCAGGTGAAGACCCCTGGATGAACGGTCATCGTCCGCCGACACGCAGACCCCAAAGCACAGGCAGAATCACCTCCTCTTAGACTGGTACTAAATTAAAGCCTCTATTTATATTTTTTTTTCATTGTAAGAAAAGGTAGGCAGTATAAGATAAAGGTGGATTTTTTTTTGCTGTGGTTTTCTTATCCCACCTGGCATGTGTTTAGGTGGATTTAAGAGTAAAATGACTGATTAAAAACAGAGAAGTGGCTCAAAGGAAAGCAGTAGAGTAAGGAAAATATTGGAAGTTCGTTAGGAGAACAGAAAGACATCTCGGTTCAAAAATGAATTCTTCTAGGCTTGCAGTTCCTTTCAGCGAGGCATTTTGCAGCTGTTACCTTTAGATTGAAAATAAATAGATATATATTTTAAGCATAAACTGTATTAAATAAATAAGATCAATCATCTTTAGGGATGGTACTTCTATTGCTTTTCTTACTTTAACACCACTGCTTTGTGCCTAATGTCAGCCTCTGCTGAGAAATAGCAGGTTTCCTTGGGGCTTTATTTATCACATAAAAAATGTAATTTCACCTGCGTGGAAGAGCAGAGGATCCGAGGAGGGATTTGTTCAATCACCTCTTGTATGCAGAGGAAAAGATGACAAAAAAGGAGGGGGGGGGGGGAATATATCTGAGCTGAATGGATGGATGAGCAACCCAGTCTCCTGGTTTCTTCTGTACCCATGGAAATAAGGGTTGCTCGGTTGTTCAGGAGTCACCAGCTTCAGCATAACACCCCGAGTTGTTTTTAGGAGTATCATTAATGTGAGATTGTAAATGATTGATTAATAGCTCTGAAAATGAGACTCATCAGAGGTTATTTTGCTGGACAGGGATGTACAGCGTGGAAGAGGACAGGAAAGGAAATGGTAAAGCTCAAACAGTAAAAATGCTCCTTTAAAAGCTAAAACAAAAGTGAAATTGGCTTCATTTTCCCTTTGAAATACTTGCATAATATCGGGGGAACGTTTGAGCTCATTTGAACACATCAACACAAATCATTCAGTATCTGTAAATTCCTGTTAGGAACAAATCCTAAAAGTTTGACCAAAAAACCCCAAACTACTCAGCAGTTTCACTTTGTGATCACTGGAGTAAGGAAGCTTTTCCAGGGGCCTTGCTCAGATCTGGGTAGAAATACCACAGAGAAGAAAACCTACAGCAAATGATCTTAGCAGTTTCAGTACTCCCAGAAAACCTGTATCATTTCATGCCTGTGTTTCTGCAGCTCTTGCGTGTGATGTGAGAGCAGCCTCTTTACTACACTTTTTCTTTGAAAAGAAAATGTCAGGTGGAACAAAATGCAATAAAACTTGTCTTTCAGTAACGTTCAGCTGATGCACGTTCCCTGTGGTTTGTCTCAGGAGGGGGCTGAGCTGCTGAGCATCACTAAAATCACTGCTACCCCCAGTTATGTTTTCAGGAGCTGCAAGAAACACCCCATGTATCAGACACCTCCACTTTAAAAAAATAAAAATTTATTATTCTTTTCTTTATTTTTTCCTTTTTTTTTTTTGTTTTAGATACTCTCCCCCTTCCAATGCTGGTGGTGGAAAACCAGTTCACAGGCTTTTGACAGTGTGCGTGGTCTCCTTCTGCAGCCTCCTCGGAGCCATTTCTTTTGATGTGAGAAACAGCCTGGAAATATGGAGGAGCACAGGGAAAGCCCTTCAGGAACTTGCCTCCTGTGAAAACCTTTGGGCTGTTCACCTCCTCTATCTCCTGCAGGAAGAAAGGCAGAGCTTGCTGGTCCCAGCGGCAGACGAGAGGAGCAGATCGTTTGATGCTCAGCTCTTGGGGAATTTGAACTCGCTCTGTAAGGCGAGCGAAGCAGAACTGCTCTGTGAAAACTGCCACTGCCAGGAGGAGAAAATCTCCAGCTGCAGGTTTTACCTCACTGACATGAGACAAAAATTAAATAGAACGGGGGGTACTGAAGCCCGGCAGGTGATATCTGGAATCATCTCCGAGCTGCTGGAGCGTTTTAGGACTCCCCCTGAAGACCTCAAAGCAATGAGGTACAATCCTGACTGGGCAGACGTCGTAGCGTTCAAACTCATCCTTCAGCTAAGAGAAGCCCTGCTGAAAGTGCCAGCATCTGCAAGCTTTCCAGCAACACTGCACCCCTTTTCTGCCGTGCTGAGCTATGCCATCTTCTCGTCCGAGAGCGTACAGAAGTGCATGGATAATGCCAACCTATCACTTCATTTCACCCACTATGAAGGAATCTCCTTTTCCATCCCATTCCTGGGCTCAGCTGACTCTGTGCCTGTTGACAGCTTGGTAAAGGGGCTGCACTATGCACTGAGCTGCCTCCTGCATAAGGGGCAGGAAAAGCTCACCAAGAAATCTAAAGCAATCCTGTCCACAATGAGCCTTAAGGTCAGTCTGCTAGTGATAGCCTGCCTCATTTACCCCATAATCCTGGTGTCCTTCAAGCAAATGACAGACTGGATACACAATTACACCAGGAACCTCAAGGAGAAGACAGAGGCTTTGGAAAGGGAGCGGCGGCTAGCTGAGGACCTCTTGCACCAGATGCTGCCAAAGTCTGTGGCCAGGCAGCTAAGGAAATGCCAAAAAGTTGAGGCAGAAAATTATGACCAGGTTAGCAAATGGCAAGGCTGCTGTCACCAAGGAGAGAAAAGCATTCACCTAAACTAACACCTACCTTGCCACGCTTTTGAGGAACCTGGTTTTGCACCCGTGGTTGAGTGTGGACGGAAAGGCAAATCCTCACAGTGGGTTTTGGAAAGAGCTGTGCAATGTGCCAGGAAGCACTCGGGCAGCTGGGATCTCTGAAGAGCTGAAATTTCCAGAGGTGTAGCTTTAGATGTCAAATATCCTATATTGGCACGGTGTCTTCTTTGGGTTTAACAGCCCGCTCACAAGAGCCAGCCAGCATCAGTAGATCATGAGCAACCAGGAGCAAGAAATTAGTTTCCTCCTTGTAAAATGGGGAGAATCCTGAAAAAAAACCCCAATGTAGGATGAATCCCTGCCTGGAGTTGCCAGTGTGAGTCCATAAACATAACTGAAAGGAGAGCACAGGGCTTAGAGAAGGACAAGAGGGATGGATAATCACGTAGGCTCACGTGTGTACCTGTAAGGAAGTCCACCAACATAAAACCAAGGCTGAATTTAGCAGCTGTGCAGCACAGCCCAAATCCTCATGCTACAGTAGTTCCAATTCTATTCACTCTTTCACCCCTGGATGCTCTGTTACCTCAGCTGTGAGCCACAATAATTCGTGTTTGCATTTAATTTGTAGGTGTCATTATCGAAACGGCAACCTGTAATTGCACTGCTAATTGTGATTCACAATAGTCATGACATCAAAAGTAGCTGGAGCGTGGCAGGGAGTGAAAAGGTGGCTCTTCTGGATGAATTGCTATTACCAAAGACAAACGAAAGAACAATTTTAGTTCAAACACTGACAGAATTCAGGCAGCACAGGGAAGAAACACTTAATTCTTTGCCAACAGCTATGACACAGTTTTCCCTTCCTCAGTTCAGTTATGGCTTCTGTTCTTTTATCATTTGATTTTTTTTTTAAGAACTGGGTTTCTCTGTACATTACAATTGTAACGAAGATAAACATCACTCAGTGAGACACAAAATCCAGTCAATATTCCCCAGTTCAACAAGAGAGGAGACAGCAGTTGAGTTCTGATTTCGTAGTTTGTTCGGATACTGAGTTTTGATCCCTAGCACAGTTTAAATGACTTTAAAAGAAAAATCAGGCCCTACTTCTCTAAGAACTCTGTGGATCACCACTCACAAGACTCAGAGCATTTCAGTTTCCCACCTAGCACCAGGTAGCTGGAGAAGTGCAGATGCTAAACCTTGTAGATAAGCATCATTTTATCTGTCAAAGGATTAGAGAATGATTCAGAGCCAGAGCTTGTTAACTCAGGATTATACCTGTTCTGGTTCTACACACAGCCTGTTCTGCTCGGAACTTCACCCATCCCCAAACTCCTCAAAGGCTCTGCCACTGCTGCCTGGAGACCTCAGCATCACACCTTCCTTCTCCCTGTAACAGGTGACAATCTTCTTCTCGGACATCGTGGGGTTCACGAGCATCGCTGCCTCCTGCACTCCCTTGCAAGTTGTTGAGATGCTCAACAATCTGTACGTCTGCTTCGACAGCAGGATCGAGTCTTACGATGTTTACAAGGTGAGTACAAACCCGTGGCTGAGGAACCTGGAAGCTGGCGAGGTCTTTCTTTCTTTGCTCCCTAGTGAATGTCAAATACACCGAAAGCCAGGGAATCCCTGGGATTACTGCAAGTGGTGGAGAGCTGAGATATATTTGATTCTGATCCCCTGTTGAAAGAGCAGCTCAGTGCCTGCCACTGAGTGCCACATGCTGCCTTAGAATCATGGAATAGTTCTGGCTGGAAGAGACCTTCGAGGCCACCAAGTCCAACCTTATTCCCATCCCTATCCAAACCCACTGCAGTCCCTAAGCACAGCATGGGTAGAACAGGGGAACAGGTTCCCCAGGAAGGGGGTTGAGGCCCCATCCCTGGAGATATTCAAGGTGAGGTTGGACAAGGCTCTAAGCAGCCTGGTCTGGTTGAGGGTATCCCTGCTTACTGGAGGGGGGCTGGACTAGATCACCTTCAGATGTCCCTTCCAGCCCGAGCCATTCTATGATTCTATGATCTACCCAGCTCTTAAACCTCTCCAGGGATGGAGACTCCACTACCTCCCTGGGCAGCTCATTCCAGTGCCTGACAACCCTTGCTGGAAAGAAATGCTTCCCACTATCCAGCTTGAACCTCCCCTGGTTCAACTTCAGGCCATTCCTCTTGTTCTGTCCCTTGTCACCAGGGAGAACAGCCCAACTCCTGCCTCACTACACCTTCCCTTCAGGGAGCTGCAGAGGGCAATAAGGTCTCCCCTCAGCCTCCTCTTCTCAAGGCTGAACAGCCCCAGGTCCTTCAGCCTTTCCTGATAAGAGCCTTCCCATCAGGTTGAGACCATTGGTGACGCCTACATGGTAGCGAGCGGCTTGCCAGAGAGGAACGGCGCCAAACACGCCGACGAGATTGCCAAGATGTCCCTGGATCTGGTGGCGGCCGTTCGACAGGTCCCCATCCCTCACACGCCGAGGGGCAGGCTGCAGCTGCGGGCAGGGATACACACAGGTACGGGGGCTGAGCTGCAGGCACGAGAGAGAGAGAACGGACCGGGGTTTAATTGCACGGGGAGGAAAGATTTCTGCGTCTCTGTCTGAGCCATTGACTCCCCGCAGGACCTCGGGATGAGTGTTCCTCCCACTCCAGGTTTTTCACTTGCATCAGCATGGAAATGCACTTTTTCCCCCTTGTTTCTTATGGGGGGGGGGGGGGGGGGGGTTGGCTCTCTGCCTTGTGTTGTCTCAGGACCCTGCGTAGCTGGAGTCGTGGGGTACAAAATGCCTCGTTACTGCCTTTTTGGGGACACCGTGAACACGGCCTCGCGCATGGAGTCCACCAGCTTGCGTAAGTGGCTCTCTGGGGTACCACCTGCACGGCCCTCGGGCACCGGGAGGGCTCCTGGGTACTGCAGACAAAGGAAAGCCCCTAATTTTATTTGATTTTTAGGGCTGGAATGCAAAGGCATTAGGTAGAAGCGCGATGGCTTGCACACTGCCTTCGCTCCCAGTATTTCCACTGGGGCACAAAGCTGTTGCCCAGTTGCCCAGTGGAGATACAGTGCAGTCCTGGGGTGCATTAAGGAGAGCGTGGTCAGCAGGTCGAGGGAGGTTCTCCTCCCCCTCTACTCTGCGCTGGTGGGACCCCACCTGGAACACTGTCCAGTTCTGGGCACCCCAGTTCAAGAAAGACAGGGAGCTACTGGAAAGAGTCCAGCACAGAGACACTGGGATGATGAAGGGAGTGGAGCATCTGCCTTGTGAGGAGAGGCTGAGAGAGCTGGGGCTTTTTAGCCTCGAGAAAAGGAGACTGAGGGGGGACCTTATCAATGCCTATAAATATGTAAAGGGCAAGGGCTGGGAGGCTGGAGCCAGGCTCTGCTCAGTGACACCCAGTGATAGGTCAAGGGGCAATGGGTACGAGCTGGAGCATGGGAGGTTTCAGCACTGGGAAGCACTGGGCTGATAACTGCAGGAGGGCTGGTGTGTGGTCTCTGGGAAGAGGGGAACCATTCCTTTCTAACACCCTGTCCTGAATCCTAGCGCAGAAGATCCACATCAGTTCTGCGACGTACGATGCCCTTCTCTCGGACAATGCCTACGAAATTGAGCTGAGAGGAGAAATTGAAGTCAAGGTAACAACAGCTTTTCTGCAACTTTGCAACAGCAAAGGAGGTTAACGAGACAGGAGGGAGATGCGATAGATTTGGCCATTGCTCTGCTGTGAATTGCAAGTCGATTTTTCACCACGGCCCCAAGGTTCTTCTGTACAAAGGCGGTACAGGCAGCAGCCCTGGCCATAGGGATTCTTTGCTCTGCTTTGTATCCCATGAAAACAGCTCCTTTCCTTGTTCCAGGGCAAAGGGAAAATGAAAACCTACTGGCTTCTTGGTAACAAGAACTACAGCGTCCAGAATGACAGCCTGGTGTGTCACTGGAATCCAGCAACCTCCAGGAAAAAGAAGATGGAAAGTAGCCAGGCATCCGTCCAACAAGTAAGGAGGTGAACGTTTAGCAGGGTGAGACTTCCTAGATACCGAGTCACTCACTTAGGGCCAAGATGTGTAGAGCATTCAGCTCTGACCCACCGAGTGGAGGGCTCTGCTGGGTAGGAAGAGAAGCTCTAACCCATCTTCTCTCTGTCAACAGCTCAGCGCAGGCAGCGTGGGAGCGGCTCCAGCCGAGCAGAGCCCTGCGATGCCCTGGGGTGAGCTGAGCCCTGAGAGTCACTCTCCAGGGAGTCCCAGACCAGCCTGGACTCCTGAAAGTGTCACCTCTGGCATGAGCCAGAAGCAGAGGAATGGCTTTTGTCAAAGCTCCCACCAGAGCCTCCAGGAGAACCTCACTGCATTGGGCTCGCCTGCTCCGGGGGAAGGTGTCGAAGGTGCCAGGTTAGAACAAAGGGCACAGGTTGGAGACCACAGTCTGAAAGCAATGCAGAAAAAGGACTTTCTCCCAGGTTTTGTAGATGAAATGTGACAGGACAAGAAATGATTGGGCTGTCCCGAACACACATATTTCTTTTAAATAACGTTCTTGTCTTGTTCTCAACCATAATTCACATTGTACGTTTACGTGGGAAGCTAAGACCCCAACAGAAATTTAAGAAGGTGTCTCTAAAGAAGGAGAAGCTATGAAAGTGCAGGTGGGATTCCATCAGGAGCACCAGTGGTAGGTAGGAGATGCACAGCAATGGGACTCCTTTCACTCCGGTGAAGCTACCCTAGGTTTCGGTTTGGAGGTGACACAGACTCCAGCTGCCAAAGTCCAGACATAGCGGGGACACCTTCAGAACCCCAGCCAGTTTATTTCAACCTGGCCTGTACAGCTCTCCAGTAAACTATCCCTTGCAAGGCTTGTAGAGCTGGAAAGAGGGAGCAGCAAGACCCTGATGGAGAAGACGTTATGAACACTTCCCTATCATTGTTTCAGGGATACAGATGGAGTGGGAACAATATTAACTTACTTCTTTAAGTAGCAGAGCGTTGTCTTTCCAGCTCTTCTCTACCACAGAGGAACCTCCTCTCCATACATGTATTTTTTCCCTGACCCAGTCACCAAGGGAGGGAGAAAGGTGCAGTCTGGTGTAAGGGGGACATCAGAAGGATTAGCAATTTCTCCCTTCAAATTGTAATTTGCTTTCCTTGTGGGAGGAGAATACACCACAGCAGTGATGATCAGAACACAGTAAATTCCTCTTCTACGTATGACTCAGAGAAATCAAAGCAAACTGAAGTGCCTCCTGGCATCAACAATTAGTAACTCTGTAGTAGAGGGCTGCACACGTTAGTTGCTACTAGCCCTATCCTGCTAGCCACCGCCTTTGAGCAATTCCAGAGCACGGGAACCATTCTAATGGGAACAGAAGCCCACGCCTGTCTCTTCTCCCACTTGACAGGTTCAAGAAGAGCATTATTACTGCACAGGAGAAAGACTATAGGAACTAAAGTTGTTTTTAAGGGAGGCAAGGCAGTGCTTGGCAGTTGCAAAAGGCAACACAATTAAAGGTATGTATTTAAGAGGAAGAAGTCAAGCTTGGAAAGCTGCAGTTGGTCTGTGGGTTTTGTCTGTTTAATTTCTTTTCCTCAAATAAAAGTAGCTCCAAAGGAAGGTGGTCAGGGTGTCTCTTTGTCATTCACTTGGCTAATAGGAACAACTGAAAAACCTCATATAAAAGTTGTCTCCTTACAGAATGAAAGCTCCTTTCAGTCAGCTGAGCGAAAGTCACTGTGGCTCTGTGCACAGCAAGCACGGCCTGAGGTGATGAGATCACAAGGGCTGGGGATCAGCTAAAGAACCACTGGGTCTTGCAGATCAGGAAACCAAAACTGGAGCCCCAATAAATGTAATATATCCATGTTTCTACCTGAAAAAGAATGAACGACCAAACTGTCACTAGTATCTTATGACTCAAGACCAGGTGATGTTCTTAAAACACATTCGAGAAAGAATTATTTCAACCAAATGCAGAGCTTCAACTCACGCAGGATTTTGCTTCAATCATCACAACGGTCACTCCACTCCCACAGCTTCATAAAAACCTAAAAAGATGCTTGCCCTCCTCAAGCACAACTTCTTTCCCACCTCCCCCACTCTCAGAACTTGTCTACAAGGAATAGTTACAGGAGTGCAAATACCTTTTCATTTCTGTTAGAAGTTATCTGCTAAGCACGTGGTTAAGGTTTTCCCACTAAGGTAGCTGGGAAGTTGCTCCAATGCTTCACACCAAAGGAAACCACTGTCAATCATATTACAGCAAGCTGCATCCCAGAAAGTCATGAGGGATACAAATGAAACAAAGACACAACACCCCACTCTTAAAACTCAGCCTCTTGAATCGCAGGGGATGCTGGCGGATTGTTTTGGGTTTTCTTTAAATGCTTGCTGATGGCATTACTGGAGATGTGTGGAAGCTGCACAGAGAGGCTCACGACAGTGTTAAACAAACACACGGCTGCACTGACTCAAAAACCCCATGTACATAGATCAGGATTGATGCCCAGTACTGGTACCAAAAGGCTGGCATCCTTTCAGTCAGCACTCAGCAAATGGGATCACGTGTGGAAAAAAAACAAACAAAAAAACCCCCAATCAAACTAAAACAACAACAGGAAAACAGGAAAAAAAAAACAGGAAAAGGGGGAATAGAGATAAATGCTGTTGAAGAGTGAAGGAAAATGCCTGAGGTACAGACATCCCCTCCCAAGCAGGGCATGAAAGGCACACAGCCCATGGGAAGAGGGACAGCTGGGGACCGCAGGGCAGCTTAGAGCCACGGCAGCCCCATTCCAGCTCAGATTGTTATGAAAATCCTGGGTCAAGATCAGAGGCAAATTATTTGCATGGAAAATTGAGCCTGTTCTGATCTTCTTCTCTTTAGAGGCTTCGGCGTGGATTTTTTAATGTAGGAAATAGTCGAAAATAGCCCTGTGTGCTTGATGATAGGAGGCAATTAGTGTCTGTTAATGAAATATGCTTTGGTTCAACTCTGAACAGTCCCTCTCCAGAGAAGAAGGGGGAAGAGATGAGCTGCTGTCTATGCACAGGGCTGATGCTTTGATACAATGGCTTGGTTTCAAAGATTTTTTGTCTTGTTTGTGTCTAACACACCAAGCCTTGGAGTGGGTGAAGGCTGGGGCTCTACCAGGTTGGCTGGCCTGACTCTGACACTGTCTTTTGGTAAAAGGAAACCTCCTGGGTTGAAAACCTGTGTTTGAATCAGTCTAACACAAAGTCCCAGGTTCACTCTACGATGGGGCAGTGTTTGCCTCCAACCAGGCAATTCCTGCAGGGATAGAAACAGTTTCCAGTTCTGAGTCTGACATACAAAGCTGGTTTCTCCATAATATTCCTTGAGTATCACTCCAAGGTTACACCTCATTCCCATAAAGATAATATGGCTTATTTTGATGGTTGGACCCGATGACCTTGAAGGTCTTTTCCAACTAAAATGATTCTATGATTTCTGTGAAATGATTCTATGGAACGTGTCCAGAGAAGGGCCACCAGGATGCTCAGAGGCTGGAGCATCTCTGCTGTGGGGACAGACTGAGAGAGTTGGGGTTGGTCAGGCTGGAGAAGAGAAGGCTCCGGGGAGACCTTATTGTGGCCTTCCAGTGTCTGAAGGGGCTACAAGAAAGCTGGGGAGGGACTTGTTAGGCTGTGGGGCAGGGACAGGACCAGAGGGAATGAATTAAAACTAGAGAGAGGTGGATTCAGGTTGGACAGGAGGAAGAATTTCTTCCCCAGGAGGGTGGTGAGACCCTGGCCCAGGCTGCCCAGAGAGGGGGTGGAAGCCCCATCCTTGGAAGTGTTGAAGCCCAGGCTGGCTGGGGCTGTGAGCACCCTGCTCTAGTGGGAGGTGTCCCTGCCCATGGCAGGGGGGTTGGCACTGGGTGGGCTTTAGGGTCCGTTCCAACCCTGACCATTCTCTGGTTCTCTGATTTTGGTCACCCTGCACCAGTCCTGCTGCCTCTGGACTACATGGGCTGCAGAGGCTGGATTATAAACTCTCCCCGGCCTCTCAGCAGATCTAGAGACAAGATTCTCTGCTTCCCCCTCCAGCCCATCTGTTCACCTCCTGAATTCTCCCAAGGCCAGAGCAGGGCAGCAGAATATCCCGCATTTTCCCAGCCTGAACGCCAGGTGTCATTGCAGCCCTGCCTGGGAGATGCTGCGGTCTCGGTCCTCAGCATCCTCCCGTCCGGTCCCACGGCCTCTTCCTCACAAGCAGTGAAAGGAGAGGAAGAGAACGTCACTGAGTTCCCACAGCAAGTTCCCCTCTTGAGATCGGGAAGCTAAAACAGAAGCTAAAAGGGGGAAACAAGTCTTTTAAGTCAAGGCATTAAATAGGAAAATACCTTTGAAACCAGAGAGCAGGGAAGAGGGGAGGGAGATTAAAAGATGAAATAGAAAAGAGCACGTATCTTTGAGTATTTGTCAGCTTCTAGCTGCTCCTGATTCCCAGACCTGCTCTGGCAATGGCTGTTCCCTACTCTCACGTATTCCAGGATGGTTGGAATAATCTCTATTGCCCAGATGAAAAACGGAAGCCAAAAAAATCAAGGCTGAGCACTTGGCTCAGATAACAACTTGTTCTCTGACCTAACCTGTGGGCTCTGCTCTGCTTTCCAGGGAGTTAAGAAGTTTGTTGTTAAACGCACATCAAAATGAGAGGGAAGTGGGAAGCTGGAAACAAAACCAGTTCATTGAAATTCATCAGTTTGACCAAGTTCTTGCCAGGGAGATTTCAAAGATCCTGGATGCTACCACTCGAGAAAGAAACCCAAAGCTATCCCAGACCAGGGATTGGGGTAATTCAGGTGCTCGCTCACAATGAGAGAAGTCCTGGTGTCCCAATCCCTTCGGACCTTCCATTAACTTGCTGGGGTACTCCCAGTTCCTGCTGCAATGCTCACCGCAGGACACTGGTGCCTGGTGTTTAGCTTTTGTAACACCAGCAGCTTTGCACTCACCTTATGTGAGCCAAAGGTGTTTTTAATCCTCGAGCTGAACAATGGCAAGCTGAGAGGCTCCCCTGGCTTATAGTCTCCCACCTAGCAGAGGTTTGGCCACATACCCAGTGAGCTTGGCAAACCCCAGGGTAACAACCTCGGGGGCTATTGACGTTTTTTTGTCTCATGTGCCTTCTCGGAAAAAGCCCCTTGGATAAGTCCACCTGGGATCCAGTTGGATGCTCAAGGGGTTTTTTTGTCTTTTCCTATTTATCTTTCAGGATGTGGTGCGTTGGAGACTGCAGGGAGTCCATTAGCTGATCAACTGACCTGCAGATACAAGGAGCTGCTTAATTAGCAGGTCTAAGGGAACATTATTTATGTGTGTGTCACTCCCAAGAGAGCAACATAAAGACAACAGCTGCCTGAAAACATTTTTTTCTTGCCTATTTAGAGAGTTCTTTAAAGACGTGGCTTTTTACTATCTGCTAATTAAAACCAGCAGTTCAGGCTTGCATTGATCCATCACCACAAGAGCTCACGGAAACAGCAAAAGCCAGGAGAATAAAAGCCCAGTGATTTTGTGGAGTTTGTTCTCCTTGTCCTCATCTCACAGTAATTCCTAATTCTTCTGGAAGTGCTTTTCTGTTGCTCCCAAAGCAGGTCCCTGCTGCGTGTGCCCTTCAAGGACAGCACAGGCAGATACAGACTGACTTTGCTATGGGATCAGAACCACCGTTTGCTGACTCCTAGACCAGTGCTCACCTAGTTAGGCTCCAAAAAGAAAGGCAATTGTCCCAGGCAAACCACAGAGGACACCATGTATGGCCATCCACCGTACTTCTAAACGTCATATCTGGCTTCAGCCAGCCTAGGAAACCACCAGTTCTTTCTATTGCAAAGTCCTGGAAATAGAGGACAACTCATAGAGATGGGAGCAGATCACCCAGCTTCGTGATGTGCAATCAACTGAGTTTCTGCCTCTCTGGAATGTTCTTGTTAAGCTCGGGATGGGTCTAACAGCAACAGTTAGTGACTGCACTTCTCAGTGTTTCTTACTGCCCAAATTTAGGCTGTCAGACTCTAAGGACCAGTGGTTTTGTTTTCACACAGAATTACACAGAATTATTGAGGTTGGGATAGACCTCCGAGATCATCAAGTCCAGCCCAAGACCTAACACCACGACACCCTAGCTAGACAATGTCACTAAGTGCCACATCCAACCTTTCCTTAAACATCACGAGGGATGGTGACTCCACCAGCTCCCTGGGCATCCCATTCCAGTGTTTAACGACCCTTCCCGTGCTTCCTGATATCCAACCTAAACCTCCCCTGGAGCAGCTTCAGGCCACGTCCTCTCGCCCTGTCACTGGTTGCCTTTTAAACTCTCAAGAACACGCACAAGGCAGGAGAGAGTCAGAGGCTATTTCGGGAAGGTGTTGGTGGCAGTCAGGCTAAAATTAGACCATCTGTCCCTAAAAAGACCGCGTCGAACGAGGAGGATTTGGCAAGAGGCTCTTCAGCGGGGAATGCGATACGGGAAGCTCCTCCGCGGCCGTTGGCAGTGATGTCACCCAGCGCTGGGCCACGGGGTCCTGGGAAGCTCCAGGAGCGAGCCCTGGAACTTGTTCAAGCCACTCCGCATCTGCGGGGAGCGGGGGGCGAGGCGGGAGTGTCGACAGGCTCCGTGCCCCCCGATAAGGGGGTCTGCAGCCCTGACACCTGACTGCTCTTCTCACACTATTTGCCACCGGCTCTTGGAGCCCAGTATCGGTCTCCTCTTCCTGTCATGCCTCCCCCCCTCTCCTCTCCTCTCCAGGAATTCCTGCCTTCCGAGCCCTCTGCCTTCCACAGATGGCTCGCCGGCACTTGTTCTTCGCAGCCTGGAGCTGGCAGGATCATTAGGGAACAAATCAGCGGGCACAGGGCCCAGCAGCTTGGTCGGGGCGGGGGGGGAACGGGACATTTTGTTGTCTGAATGAAGGTACTTGCTTTGAAAACTAAGCTTTGAAGGGGTACCAGCTCGAGCTCTCAGACCTGCACAAGCAGGCATCTGTTCAGAGGTTTGAAGTGCAGGGATGTGCACACATCAGTTGTGGGAAGCCACGCAGTGTTCCGGTTGGGAGGCATAGAAGTTCTAAATGCAGCCTCTCTCCTACAGTAGAAGCTTCCTGGTCACCAAGCAACTACTGAGTGTCTGCAAAAGCTCTCGTTCCTTCTTGCCTCCACGGCTGAAATCTGCACAGACAATAACCTACCTTCCTAACACCCACGTGAGACAGGGAGCATCGCAGAGACTTCAGGCAGGGGGGAAATAGAGCTGAAGAGTTGCTCAGCCTGCAGAGCATCATGAAAGCCATGCGCATTTCCACTTCTCAAAGCAATACTTAGATCACTGCCCAATCCTTGTCCCCTGTATAATTACAGAATAAAAAGCCTAAAGGCAGCTAAGTCTTAGTTTAAATCATCCTGCTCTCAATGCTTGACAGAAGGAAACGAGGAGAGAGAAGCACAGAGAGGGAGCAACGTGCTCCAGCAACCGAGCGAGCAGATTATTTACAGGACCAGCAGCAAGACAGCACGAGATCTGTCTGCAAGTCAGGTCTCGTTGGGCTTTAATGAGGCCTCCCATGCTGTGGGCAAAATGAGATCGACGTGACCCAGGTTTGTCTTGGCTCTGACTTCAGGGATAAGACCCATGGTTGGTGGAACCTTGGCCCAAAACAAGCCCTCAGCTTTGTAACCCGCTGAGCAAGACCTCGGAGATCATTTACCTTACAAACCTGTCCTCCCCCCTTCTTAATCTCTCTTGGATAAATGGACCCATCTGGTTTACAGCAGCTCAAAACCAGGTGAGACTGTTGGGTTTATGAACTGATAAAGATTTCTTGTGGGGAAAAAAAATCCCAAACAAAATGTTAAATTTTCTGGAAAATGTAGTTTGATGTTTTTCTCCTACTAGCGCCTTCCTGCCCTTCCCAGAACAGCCATAGCCATTTACATACAGATATATAGATATATAGATAGATATATAGATATAGATATAGATATATATAGATAGATAGATAGATATAGATATATAGATATATAGATATATAGATACATAGATACATAGATACATAGATATATAGATATAATGTGTGTGTGTCTCTTTCCTCACTGGTAGTTTTGATGTGCCTGGAGGGAATTACTGTCCTAGCTGTGATTAGAGATTGGGACCCAGAATTCTTTTTAAGCCTCCGAGAGCTAAAGAAAAGGTCAGATTTGGAGCAGTTTAGCTGTTCAGGCTGCCTATTCACTCTGTTCCTTATTGTCTAAGGGCAGCTCTGACTTATCATCATGTCATTTAGTGGATTTGCACCCTAGTTCACCTCTACCTCTCACAAGCCACCTCTCTGCACTAAAATATCATCATGTGCTAAAGTGTGAAAGATCTCCCGGTCCTATTACACTTGTCAGATGCATCCGACCTATCAAGGCTAAAGAATGTTGCTGTATCATATCCCTTCTCTCCTCCATTCATTCTTCCCATGGCCAATATTTTAGGCCTTCTCGGTCGCTTCCTGATCTGCTCTGGCCTGAGATATGATGTCATGGTTCACAAGGGTCTTCACACTTCAACACTAGGCAAAAAAAGGTGCTGTTATCCTCAGGGAGGTGACACGGTAAAACAAATCCTCTTGGTCAGCCAATGCAGAAGTTATGTGGAGAATCTCCAGTGGGCAAGGGACACTGAAAGAATTCTCTGTCTCCAAAGCTTGGTGGCATCTATCAGCTGTGCAAAGTGGAGCTGTCCTAGCGTGTTGGTCTTAACTAAACACAGTTATAGGTTTACAACACAGATACCTGCTCACAGTATGTGGGGTTTTTTTTTAAAGGTGGGTTTTGAGAGCTCAGATGAAGACCCTTTGGAGGGTTCTTCCACATTCCAGAAAGCACTGAGGCACTATTTCCTGTAAAAAGGACTAGTAAAGTGTCCAATGTGATGTGTCAGGCAGATGGTGTGGCAGCATCCTTACCCTACCTGTTCAGCACTGCTTCCTAATGCACAGCTTTCCAGTCCAGCTTTCAAAGCAGAGCAGGCACAGACCAGCCTTGGAGCAGAGAGTGAGTGAGTGGGGGCACAGAGAAATTGTTCAGACACGAATCAAGAAGTTCAGGCAGATGTGGATCAACTCTTGGGACATCCTACTTGTTGCCATGGGGTGCAGCAACATCACCAGGGCGTTCAGGTTTAAAGGTGGCATCTAGAGCCCCCTTTTAACAGGCTATGGAGTCAAATCACTGACAGGAAAGCAAGTCCAGCATCTCCTACAGCCTATCAGGCATGCACAGATGTACTGCACAACCCCTCCGCGTGCTCCTCAAGCCTGACCACTCCACTGAGTGCAAGCAAACTGTGTGTAGATTGCTGTTTGCTGACTTGCACACACAGAGCTGTAAAGCCAGTGGTTTTTTTGATGTGTGCAAATGGTTCCCTACATCAACAGAGCTGTATTGTTTATGAGAGTACAGAGCTTAGGCCCATACAGGTTGAAAATCCTTCAAGGTCTGGACCAAGACACCTAAAGGAAGAGAGAACTGAAGCTGTATCCACCCAGCTGATTCCATAACAATCTCATGGATTCTCAATCTGGTTGATGCATGAACCTGAACTGTAACCTTAACTCTCCAACCACTTAGCAAGCAGACAACTTTGCCAGCTTGGTGAAGAATCCCATTCATTTTCCAGTCCGTATAAGTGTGGGTATGATACAACTTTGCCTTTGCAAGGAGCACTCGTCTGGGAGCTGAAGCTGACAGCACACGTGGGAGGAAGCCTTTGAGCTCCATATTGTCCTCATCCTGAAGCTAACCCCTGGTTTTGCAGCAGTGAAAATATTTTGGGTAGAGGAACGATTCTTTCAGCTGTCTAGCAGTGTCTGGTTGCTTAACACAACTGTCTTTTCTTCCTGGAAATGAAATGAAATCCTGTATCTCCAGAATAACCCTGTCCAGCCTGCAGCCACTAAACATTTCACTTTTACGGAGAGAAAGGGACCGTGAGTAACTTGGAGGGAAACAACTGCTCTCCTCAGCACCCACCAGGAGGTTTAACTGCCTTCCCTCAACCCCCATCCTTTCCGACGGTGCATCTGGTGTTTGCAGTCGCAGGAGGCAGCAGCCATGTCCCCCCTGAACCCAACCTGAGCCCTGACACAGAGCCAGTCCCCCCATCTCTCTTCTGTCCAGGCAGCGATGTCCAGACCAGGGGAAGCGGCCGAGTCCACGTTTCAGGGTGACACTCCTCGGTGGCAAAGCCATCCCAACCCGCAGCATCTCCTCTGGCCACCTCAATGTCACCCGAAGGGCACGGGGAGCAGCGCAGCCCCTGGGGACTCTGCAGAAGAAGGGAGAGGGCCTGATACCCCTGAGCTGAGGCAAGTGCCTAGAGGGCCAGGCAGGACCCCCGGGGTGCCCAACGTGCCAGGGGAGGTGCGAGCGCGGCGCTGACAGCGGGGTTTATCTCAAGCATGAACACAGGCTCCAGCCCTGTATCCTGAGCACCTTATCACAGCCCGAGCAGTGTTCCTTTCTGAAACGCTGCTCGCCCGCCTCGCTGACAAGCAGCAGCTAAAATATCCTGCCTCTCCTGCCCTCGGCCATGCCGCCCTCCACCACAAAAGGATGCAGCTATTTCCAGAAGCTTGGCTGAGTATTTTCTGGGAAAACAAAGAAGGGCTGTCAAATCAAGAACAGTGGGTGATAAGAGTCAGCACAGCCACACAGAGGTACCAGGGAAGAGCAGCTCAGCTCAGCGCTGGCCGAGGCCGCGTTCCTCCCGCACAGCTCAACGTGTTTCCACCACGGTGTCTCAGGCACAGCCAACCACTTGCAATGCTGGGACATAAAGAATTTGCCTTCTAATCCTAGTGAGCAAGTGTGAGCACGTGCGAGTGTCCAGTTGTGCCTGAACTGATGAGAAGCATCGATGAAGAGGGCTGTAAATGTTAGCAGGAGGAAGGGTAACACACCGACACACACACATGAATTCTCTGCCAACCAACAATCAGTCTACCTCCCTGTCCTCAGGAAGCAGGGACCTGCCTACACAATCCTCTAGCCCAGTCCACGGGGCTGAGATGCATCAGAACTAGCGGTCACTTTGGATCCTGCCATGGGAATACAAACCCGAGGCTGTGCACAGGGCCACTCTCCCACGGGCTGAAGAAAATCTACAGCGTGTTTAGTGGAGGACGGGCTTTATGTGATGGCCACATTTTTAGTTAGTCAAGTTATTCTGAGGTTCATTACCAGCCCGTTAGGGGAGGGAGAGGGGAAGTAAACACAGCCACTTCTCGGCCAGGTGCCATTTCATTCCTGTAGCTGTTTGGCCATTTCTAGAAGTGGCTTCTCCTTCTGCACGTCCCTACCCTCGACGAATGGCACGCAGCAATAAATAGCACAATGGGATGGAGTGACCTCTTGCCCCTTTATTTGGCTTCTCAGCCAGCAAAGCTTCCAGATCGATGGGCGCTGTCGACACTGGTCCAGGATGGTCGCAAGGGAACGCCTGGCAATTGGTACCCCAGACAAAACGCTGCAGAAACCTCCTCTCCATTCCCACCTCTCCTTGCAGAAACTTAAGCTCTGCAAAATCCGTTCTAAGAGTCCAGATCAGCACGTCTAGTGACGGAGCTAAACTTAGCCACCCAAGCCACCCACCAGAACACGAGGCTCTGCTGTACACACAGGCTTTCAAATACCCTGCACACCCATGTATCACACACGTGCCAGCAGCCTTCCCATGACATAACCTCTCGCGCACGCTGACGTGGCTCCCGAAGCCTGCAGAAGAGCCACTCAGCCCCTTCCCGGACTGTACCTGCCACCTTCCTGAAGCAAAGCTCAAAGTGATTATTCTATCAAAAAAAAAAAAAACCCAAAAAAGCTCTTTTCTGGGCTTTTTTTAACCAGAATTTGTTCTTGCCGAACTTGGGGGCACCTTCTCTGTTCACCAGAAGAGGTCACCAGACACCTCACTAATGACAAAGGCAGCCTTGGTGGGGTCTCACAGGGATGACCTTCTAGTTTTTGCTGGGGAAATCTCTCTCAGCGGAAAACAACCAGGGATATGGAACCCCCATGCTGCCCAGGAGTGGTTCTCTTCATGGAATATGAGCACTTTTGTAGTCTTTGCCTCTCACCAGGCACCAACCAGAAATCCTGTGCCATTGCTCCAAACTCCTCAGCTTGTTTCCTATTTGTTTCAGCCATTTGAGCAGAGCTGAGAGGGATCTCCAGCTGCCTCACCCCCTCCCTCACTGCTGCTTCCCTGCTGGGCTTCATTAGCGTCAGCAGAATATGATAAATGTACCTGGCAAACCTCATCTTGAAACTTTGCCATCAAACCCCAGCGCTCCAGAACCACCTACAACCTGGTAGGAAATGCCATCTGCTGCCCTCCTTGTCCTCAGGTGGCCTGGGCCCTTTCTGGTCCCAAGGGGCTACAGAGGAAAATATCTGCTCCTCACCCCATCACGGAGATCAGTGAGCATTTGGGAGAGCAGAACAGAACAGGGAAAGAGAAAATGCCTTAGGGACCCCGGGGAGGAGTGGTGACAGCACTGACTCTATCCTCTTGCTGGCATTTATAGTCCCACAGAAGGTGCTGCTGGACAGGACGAGGAGAAAGGGAAGGTGTCCTGTGGGTCACTGTGGGATGACCAGCCCACAGGGGAAGCTCCTTAGGAGTCACCTGATGGCGAGGGTTTGGTTTATCCCCAAAGATGGGACATCACAGACCCTAGGAGCTCAGAATTCTTCCCAGTACACAGTCCCAGACATCCCTTAGGTAGGGACCCAGTTCTCCTCTGGATTGTGCTGGTGGAAATCCAGTGGAAACACTCCAGCTTTACACCAGGCAAGTGAGCTCAGCAGTCTCCACGCCGAGTCCCTTTTCTGCAGGGACAACCACTGCTGCAGTTGCACCTCCTCCTGCAACGGGACCCTGCCGTCAGCACGTAGCTCATGGTGAAGACAACGAGGTGCCAGAAGAGCCAACAGAACATCTGCATCTGGGGAATTACCAGACTGGGCTCGCGAAGATGCTGTGCGCTGAACCCCTGAACCTGCTAGACCACTTGGGAGAGGGCAAGGGAGAGGGACAACCAGGGAGATGCTTGGACACTGCAGGTAAATGTTAATGTCTGGTAACAAGGGGTCCCCAGTGCCAGCTTCCACCAAGGACCTGGCGATCCTGCTTTGACAAAAGTGCTATAAGAGCACATTGCTGCCCTTTCAGCCAGATGCAGCGAGCCAGGAAACGCTGGCGTGAGCAGCTGGGAGGGAGAAGGAGGCTGGAAGGAGTCACTGAGCTAGGAAGGAGGAGGATAATGAGATGCTGCAGCAGTGCTTTGATGGTGCCTACCTCAGCAGGCCACATGCTACCAACTTCAGAGCTCGGCTTCCTCCCAGCAGCCTGTAGAGATGAGGCAGATACTTCCCCAGAGGAGCAGTGTGTCCTAATCCTACTCTTTTAATAAGAAATAAAATCTCTGCTGGTACTGGAGAAATATCTCAGTAAGATGGGAAACAATTCACTGTTGGAGATGAGCAAGACACACCAACCTTCCGCCTTCCCACTACTTCCTTCCACCCTCCATGGAGGATTTGCCAGACAAAGGAACCCTCAAATCGCTTCAGAAATGGGCACAAAGACATTTCCTGACTCCCAAATATTTTCTACTGTCCTTAGAGGTTCCTCCCTTCTTGCAGACTGAAGTTTGTTGCTGAAGTCTCTATCGTAACTGTCCCACCCCAATCTTTGGAATGGATGTGAATATTCAGACACCGAGTTTTGATGCTACTCTGAGCCCTGAAAAGATCCGGAAGGTAAAGCAGAGACTTTTGCTGGATGGTTTTCTGGTTCTAACAACTTCTTTCCACTGACTAAACCTGATTTGAACCCAGCTGTTGAGTGGGTGGACTGAAGCTCTCCTCCTTGTCTAGGTCGTGCAGCACCCTGGGAAATGCACTCACGTTGAGCAGCGTTGTTCTGGAAGGTGGAACATCTTTTTGTGCTGCTTATGGACAGCATCCAGCTGCAAGGCAAGGACAGGAGTTGCAACAGGGAAAATTCAAACTAGATATTATGAAATCCTTGTTTCTTGAAGACTTTCAAAACTCAGCTTGACAAGGCACTGAGCAATTTGATCTAAGCTGGCTCTGCAGACCTCCAGATGCCCTCTCCAACCTTAATTATTCTGATTTCCCCGTCATAGTCATAGATAAGGACGATGATAGTATATACATTTCCAAAAGTTACCAGAGAGACAATTTGGAAGTCCCCCAAAATGAGTTCAGAGATCTTGAGGTCAAGAAGATTCATTATCCACGTGTGCACAGACTTGTGACAGGCGAATCAAACCAATAAAACAACTGCAGGCTTCAGAGAAGAGATGAGCCTGAAACTGTCCTGACCTTCCCTTCCTGTCTTGTCACATTGAAAAAGTGCACATCTCAAACCTCCAAAACGATGATTTCATTTTCAGAGAAGATTCGGATCAAATGTGCTTTTAATCAACATGAAAAACACGAAAATCCCAACAAGGTAATAACAGGAGAGCTCCCTTTCTGTCCTAGGGGGATGTTTAGAAGCTGTCTCCTTGGAACACCCATTTCTAGACACATAACATGTGTGGAGACACATAATGCCAAAAACTGGCACATAACAGATTTTTTTCTCCAAGCTTTCAGAACCAACAACACTCTTAACCTCAAAGATCAGCTAAAAAATGCCAGATGGTCCCTTGTTTCCATTTCCTTCATGTGGATCCGTAATGGCCTTTAACTTTCTGCATCACACGTGTGCAAAAATGCAGTGAAAGATCAGGACGTGTTCTTGCCTACTCAAGAACATTTCCATTTTTCAGTGGGGCCAAATTTCAAGGCCCTACAAAACAGGCAACTTAACAGATATTATTGCTGCTTTTCCCCACTGCCCCCAAAAGAGAAAAGGGGTCATTTCATTGTATGGAACCTGGTTAAAAACTCACTGGAACAGAGGAGGGGTTGGAGAATCAGTTATCTATGTTCATCTTCATCAGGGCACCCAGGTGCTTTTGCAGTAGAAGTTCTGGCCACCAGCAGTGATTTAAATACCCTCAAGACCTGGCTAAAAGCTGATCCAGTTTCTCCTGTTCCCTCTTACATTTCACAGAATTCATTCTGTCCGAAGCTTCAAGCCATTAAAAACAAAAATAAACAAAACCCCATCAAAAATAATAATTAAAAAACCCCAACAACCAACCAACCAAACCAAAAAACTCCTAAACAATCAAACAAAAAACCCCACCCAACCAAAAACCCCACCAAACACACATTCTGGTCCTGCAGCTTTTTAATGTCCCCAGGATAAGAAAGATGCTGGAGCTGCTCTTCCTTCCAGTCTTGCTTTTAATACAAGTTGTGTATTAGTTGAGAAGGAACACACGGAGGAAATGTTTTAAGCTGGATTGAGGGGAGAAGAGGAATTCCTTCCTCGACTTAAGCCACGTGGATGCCAGCCTGGTTTCGGCCACGCTCCCTGGCACCCAGGCCAGTAACTAATACAACTTGCTTGGCATATTTTTAGGACTTGGATTTCCCTTCTTCTCCAAATCACACTGTTTTGTCTCCCAGGACACTCGTGCCATATTATTACGGCAGGTAATAAATGTAGCTCTTCCACAGTGTGTTTTATGAGACTCCCATCCCTCCGATTTGGTGACAGAGGAGCCAGGTGAGCGAATGTGTGCTGGATACAATTGACTTCCTGACTCGCTTAATATTTCACTCACAGTCCTTTCTCTCTGGATGGAAAGAAGCAGTTCAGCAGCCAGCCCAAGGAGCACTGAGCTATGTAGACTGACCTACGTGAGTGGCACCAAGACAGCAGGCTGCAGAGACCTTCAGAGCCACAGCAACAGAACGATGCTGCGTTGCCTGAGTGTAAAGAGCTCCTTTTATTCGCCATCGGAAGAGAGAACTACTTCCTCCCTCCTCCTCCTGCTTCTGGGAGGATGAAAACAGATCAGAACCTCAAACCAATCCTTGCACTGGCAGGAACTCAAAAGGTAGACTTGGGAGGGGTTGGAGGAAGATATAAAGGCTGGTAGCTGGAGACACAGAGCAACTCTGAGCTGCAGAGACTCAAAGGGAGGAGGAATCAGAGACACCAGAACATGAAGATGAACCTGAAACTTCTTTTTTTCCCTGGATTCTTTCTGCTGCTTATTGCCAGTCAAAACCAGGCAAGGGCCAGGCCCATTTCCAGCTTGCAGGTAAGTGACTGGCTGCTCAATAGAACCGAAAGAAGCTGCTGCTTCTTTAGGGCTTAGACATTTCAGATAAGCTCCATTCCTTCCAACCCCAGCTAAAGCAGTAGGAGCCACTCAAAAGAGAGCATGACAGCAGGAACCCTGAAGTGGGCAGACACCAAGTTAATAAGTGGAGGGAAATTAAACTAATTGATTACTGGATTTAAATTGCTGACCGCATGAGGCTATGGAAAGGAAAATGTTTGGGGTTTTTCTTTTTTTCCTGTGGGGTCAGTTTAGGGACTGCAGGATCACCTTCTGACTTAGTGAAGTAATAAAATTTGGGAGTAAAAAGGAATTTTTCTGGGAGGACTCCCATCTAGAGCCCAAGAGCAGTCACCTGCATGCTTCTCCCCAAAGCCACTGGCTTAAACTGAGAGAGGCATTAGTGGGTTGTACCTGCACAACCTCCTCCTCAGCTCAGCAGCACAGCAATTCAGTCCCTGCTTACAAGTCCCAGAGGCAGAGCACGAGGAAAAAAACCAAGCATGTGTGTGTGTGTCTGTGTATCTGTGTGTATTTGTGTGCACAGGAATTCTGAGTCGTTAGGAAAACACATTTCAACTATCGGACTGGGGATCTGGTGTTCCCAAATATGAAGTAAGCTCCTGAACTGTAAAGAAATATATAATCCTTCCAGCACCAATTTCAGCATGTTTCCTGCCGTCCAGTGTTAGTGCAGAGTGGCTTGGTGAGTCAGGAGAAACTACAGATAACCATCAGCAGCTTCAGAAATCACTTTGGCACTTTCATCTTTCAATAAAAGTTCAAAATAAGTTTCTCCAAAACTAGGACTGAGTGTGGCTTATAGGAAAAAAAAAAAGAGTTCCAAGAACTCCTATTTCTCCTCTCCTCCCTCTCCACCATCCACCTTCCCTTTTTTCCAGAGCCTGTCCAAGCTGTTAGATGAGGACCTGGAGCATCCCCTGGTCTCAGAAGAGAGGGACCATGAGCAAGACAACATGGTCCCAACAGGTGCCCTTGAGCAGCAAGATGCTGAATTCCAGTGGACCCAGAAGACCAGGGATCAGCCTGAGAGCATGTCCATGGGGGACAGTGCGGTCCTGAGGCTCTTCAGTGACCTCCTGAGTTTACCCCGTAGATACAGGGGCAGAAGCAAAAAGGGCCTCTCCAGGGGCTGTTTTGGTGTCAAGCTGGACAGAATTGGGTCACTGAGTGGCCTGGGATGCTAACTGCTTACTATGGTAAGAGAAAGCAGAGGCAAGTGGTCTGTATGTTCATATCTAACTTACATAAATATGTAGAAGAGCAGATTTAATTCATCTTGAAGGAAATGGTGCCTTAAAGTAACTTTTACCCTCCTATGGCAAACCCAGTTTACTGATTTTAGCCTCCTCAGAATTCCCTGCCATCAGCTGTATACTTACAACCTGCAAATGCCACATCTCTGCTCTACCTGCTTCCCCTCCTTTTTCCACACCAGCTGCATGTGTTTCATCTTGTCACAGAAGCCAGGTCAGAGAGGTTTTCACCAGCTCCCCAGGGATGTTTATGTCAATCCAAAGAAACTCTGAGCAGAACAGTGGAACTGAACCTGGCCCTAGAACAGTAAGACACCAGTTCATTTCCACGTGTGAAATCCTCTCCGCTTCTCTTTCTTTTACTTATTCCTCTGCTTTCTTGACAGGGCTGGCTCTGAGGTTTCAAAGGACCTGTTGGCTTTTGGTGAGATATTCAGCCTGTAATCCCATAGGCTCCATCAATCCATCTACTATGTGACGTGCTGAGCAGATTGCACCCCACCTCTCCCCTGAACTACTTGGCCAGAAGAACACATCTTTGCTGTGCAACCTGTTTGTATCACAGTAATAATTTGCAAACATCTAGCTGAAATTTAATGTTGAAAAAACCCAACATTTGTACTGTTTGTGCACTAAACGTATCAATAAACGAGTCTCATTATCTCACGGATTGTAAGCTCTTGTCCATAATTGGGGGAATTTGCTTCGAGCCTTTGTTGTGATTCTTTCAGGTGTCATTCCTGGAACTGAAAGAGTGCCCCAGTTTGGAGTTAGACACAATCCACTAGGATTCAGGAGCATTTCAGAAGGCTGCTTTTGGGTAAAATGGACTTTTTAGCAGCTCTTAAAAGGGAAAAAAAAAAAAAAAAGACACACAAACAAACAAGTCCTTCTATTTACCAAAAGAACCTTTCTGAAGTTAAGAGATTGCAATCTAAGCGTAAACATAAGATTGACAAGACATGGCCACCTTCACAAAAGAGTTATCAGAAACCAGGACACAAAGCCCCAAGTCTTCAACCACCAGAGCACAAGCTACTGAACGATGGCATAGTCCATATAATGAATTTATTGTACTCCGTGTTGCCTTTCCTAAGCAAAACACCCAAGAAAACAAAGCGTTTCACTGGTCAGGTGAGGAATGGAAAATGAATGGAAGTGTTTCATGTTAGTGTTAGATGGAAGTGTTTAAGAGCTGGGTAGATGTTGTGCTGAGGGACACGGTTTAGTGGTTTTTGATGGGGCTGGGAGTAAGGTTGGACTTGATGATCTTGAAGGGCTCTTCCAGCTGAAACTATTCTATGATTCTATGAAAGAATAATTCTGTTTTCAGCATAATTTATATAGCAATACAAAAACCTCTGCCCTGTACAAGCACAAGCAAAGAGATTTCTCGTTCATTATCCTCCCTTAAGACCCCTTTGTGCAGTCAGGAAGAGATTTTCACTTCTTTTCCCCCAAAACACAACAATTACTTACGCTAAGAAGCCACAGACATGCTTATTTGTGGGAACGTGACAGGAAGCAGCCAGCTTTGGTAAATAGAGCCCCTCTTCAGGTATGGTAGCCCAGGGGCAACCTACCTGGTGGAAAGGTTAATCCACACAGCCCATGGACATTGTGGTGTCAGACAATGAAGGGCCAGTATCTCATGATGGTGCTAATGGGAAGGTTACAGGCTCCTTCTTAATAACACTGTCTCTAAGAGCTTGATCCCAGTATCTCTAGGAGCAGGCATATTCTCACAGGCATAAAAGCTTCCTGGTGTTGAAATTTCACTGGAAATCTGATGAAGGGTAAGTGTTCCTGGAGTTTCCTTCCTGAATATCCTTCAGCTTGTTTCCAAACTCAGCTACACTAATGTGAGCTGTAGGTCACTGAAATTATCTGCAGATAAAACAACAGAGGTCAAAGGAGGTTGAAGACCGAGCTGTGAGCACTTGTGAAGAGAATCCTACAGAAGATGAATAAGAAACAGATAAGAGCTCCAGTCCCACAGAGGCTGAACTGGTAATGTGCCATCCCATCACCTGGCATTTTGTGTGACCACTTTAAAAAGCCACTTTTCCAAAAGCAAGAACAATTTCTTTCACATAAAAGGCTCCATAATTAGATCCCCAGGACTGAAGCCAGGTGTGTTTGTACTTGAGGTAATTTGCTGAGTTCTATTAGCATTTAAATAACCAAAGGTCCCCTTTGAAGCTGGCATGGCAGTAAGACAGGGGAAGCTCATCTCTAGCTGTGTCATTTCCATCTCCACTAAGCAGCAGGGCATGAATTTACAGACTGGGATTACAGGAGTTGCTGGGGAGAAAAGCCTGCAATAAAATGAGACCTACACAGACACCTTTCTGAAATGTGTGTGCTTTTGGGGTACCTGATTGTAAGTGATGTTAGGCAGCAATCAAGACTTGGTTTCATCCAAGACTCAAGTCTGCCTAGTTTATTATTAGAGGGCTAAATTGTATTTAATTCCCTTGGTCCTCACACAGATCCTACCTGCTCTTGCTGCTTTATCCCCTTCCTGACTGCCCTTCCTTCATGCAAACCCAAGGATAACACACCTCCTCATCTTAGCTCTCCTCTCATTCTGCACCAACACAACACTCCCACCTGATGCGAGCTTCCTGCACAAAACGTGCAATTCAGTCCTCTGACAGATTCTTCTTTGCTGTGATGCTTCCAACAAAACCATTTTGCCAACTGTTAAGACTGCTGGAAGCAGAGATCATGGTCCCCCACCATCTGATATCACTAGTTTGCTTCCAATCAAAGATAAATTATGTCAGTTGTAGGTTGATTTGGGGAACAGAAGGACAAGAAAATGGGAGAAAGGAGATGGAAAAACACAACGTATGTTATTGCTTGTTCATACAGCAGGTAGTCCACAAAAGCTTGGTTTAAAACCCTCTGAACTCAGAGGAAAGGCTTTGGCTTCACGGAGCTTTAGGACAATCGCTGAAATAAGGGCTCAAGCAGAAATCACTGTGTATCAAGTGAAATCAGAGAGATTTATGAGTGTACTGGCTAAGCAAACGAGGAGGGCAGAAGGCAGAGACTTATTGGAATTGCTTTAATATTCCTCAGGCGGTGACTGAAAGGAGGCTGTCTGCTGCTCTGCCCACTGGATATCATGGTTCTGCCTTTCATTCGGTCAGGATCTAACAGGGTCATCTTGATTTGCACCCCAGGACCAGTGGAAATTGTACTCATTTATAGTTGAAATCCACCACTCACACAGGGCAGATGCTGAAAGTTTTACTGCAAGTTAATAAGAAACTGCTGTAAAAAGCTCTGAGGCAAAATAAGAGAGAGTTTCATACAAACAGGCTGCCTGTTACAGCCACCCGATCAGTCATTCAGAGACTTTTATCTGGGGAGCCTAAATCCAAAGATCTACAAAACCTCTTTCTTTGGGCAAGGCCCCTGGGCTTTCTAGAAAGAACATTTATTTTTTTACTGTAGGAATTTGTCACTCCCAACTCAAGCTGTGGGAGACAGAACACACCATCATTGAAGGGAAACATGGTGGGCTGTGAGGAGAGGGTGGTGACTGAGCCACTGCTGCAGCCAAGGCATGGCTGGAGAGCAAGGACCGTTTATAGTGAAGGGGTCGGCTACACCGCTGCTCCAGGCAGACTTGGGCCACTCACAGGCTAGTGCCTCTTAGCCAGACAGGGAAGGGCTTGCAGACAGCACCGGAGGAAATCAAGAACCATTATCACATGAACTTGTAAGCAAGGAAAATCTCCTAAACCCAAATCTCAGGACACGTTATATCCACATAGCACAAAAAAATACGTATACAGAGAAGAAAAGCTGTTAGGAGGTGCTGCAGATAGAGGAGAAAATTACAATCCTCCCCACTTCCTTCCCCTGTGGAGGAGAAATGATCCATCCCTCATGCCCTTGGAGGGGACATCAGCCCCCTGCGTGGGCCAGCTCAGAGCTGCAGCGTGCCTGCAGACTGGAGGCAGAGCAAGCAGGCAGAAAGTGCAAGTTCCTTTCACTGCATCAACTCCTCCCTAACAGCGATGGAGAGCAGAGAGGGAGGAAATCGGTGGGAAAATGAGTGCTGCCAGGAGAGGGGGTGGGGGGAGATGACTTAGGGCAGTTCTCTCACTCCGGAGGAGCTGCTGCGCTCAGGGGAGCCCCTTCTCCTGGAGGGTCACCAGTGGGGCCAGCCGTAACCAGTTCCCTTATCGAAGCCGGGGGGCAGCGTGCGGCACTCGGGCTCCTGCGGGGATCTGGCAGGAGGCAGCTGAGCTCCCTCGGGGCACAGAGCCGGGATATAAGGAGGAGCATCCACGGGCATAGCAGCGACACGGTACCGAGCCGGGATAGGATCGGATAATAGCATCGGGTCTAGGACAGGATGCAGGTCCCGGCTCTTTGCTGCGGGGCTTGGCTGCTGCTGCTCGTCCTGCCTCGGGCCGGGGCTGAGCGCAGCGCGGAGCTGCTCTCCCTGCAGGTACCGGGGCTCCCGGGGCTCCCTGGCCCCGCCGTCGCTCCTCCTCTCCCCTCCCCATTCCTTCCCTTCCCTCTCCAGGATCTCCTGGAAGCGCTGGAACAGCTCCGGGAGGAGGAAAGGGAACCGGGCCTGGAAGACGAGCCGGTAGCCGGGGCTGGGGACGGCGGCTCCGAGTGGGAGCTGCCGGGGACAGAGGGGGCTCCGGGGCCGGCACCCAGCCCGGCACCCAGCCCGGCCGGGGGTCAGAGCCGCTGGAGGAGCCTTCTCTCGCACGGACGGAGGCATTTCTCCGGCTGCTTTGGGATGAGGATGGAGAGGATCGGAGCGCAGACGGGGCTGGGATGCAACCAGTTCAAAGCCCGTAGGTTCCGGCTCGGAGAAGCTGAGAGCGGCCGCTGTCCCCGGCTGAAAGCCTCGGAGCGGCTCCCCCAGCAGCTCTCCACCCTTCTCTCCCAGGTTTCTGGAGGAGAGGGAGAAGCTGAAGCCAGGACCAGTTCCCAAGAGCTTCCTGAGCCTCCAGGCCGGTGTCCAGCCCAGCTCCCCCCAGAGCCTCTGTGGGAGGGGGTGGGATGGAGCAATAAACTTTTGTACAAAGCCTGCATTGCTTTTTGTGGGTGTTTTTCCGGTCACGAAGTGATGGAGCAGCCATCCCTGGAGGGGTTTCCAAGCCAGGGAGATGCGGTGCTGGGGGACGTGGTTTAGTGGTGAGCTGGCAGTGCTAGGTTAACCGTTGGGCTCAATGATCTTAAAGGTCTCTCCCAACAAAAAAACGTTTCTATGATTTTAATCCCCCCGGGAGGTGGGCACGGGCCTTGGAGTTAATTGCAGGTAGTGTCCAACACATACCCCTGTCCCCACGGGCACCGGTGCCAAGCCTGGCACGGTGGATCGTCCTGGGGTGCCACTAAGGAAAGAAGGGCTACAGCGCTTTAAAAATGCCTTTGGCCGGAGCTGCCGAAGAGCTGGCGCTGCGGGCCAAGGGCTGCGAGGCCTTCAGCACCCGGGACAGACGCCGGTGACCCGCACACCGAGCCCCGGCCCCGCCGGGCTCCCTGCGCCTGCCCGGGGCTCGCTCTCCCCTCTGCCCGGGGCTTCCCCCGCCTGCCCGGGGCTCTGCATCCCCCCTGCCCGGGCCCGGAGAGCTGCCCAGCCCGGCTGTCCCGATGCAGAGCAGCTCACACCCTTGCTTCTCCCCAGGCTCTGGTCACTCGGTGCCAGAGAAGCCCCCTCCCCACCGTTCCAGGGGCGTTTCGCTCTGAGCTTGCTCCGAACGAGGCATTGCCAAAGACCCTGCTCTAGAGGGTAACCTCCCCCCTGGGCCTGGAGGGTCCAGCCAAGGAAGAAGCAGACACAGCACAGGGATAAAACACCCCATGGGGCAGGGGAAAGTGTCGGTGTTTGGGATGAAAATAAGTTTTCTCCTCCCTGGAAAAAGTGAGGTACCACTTAACTATCTTAACTGCAGCAGAGCCTGTCCTGTGAACTTGGTGCTGCATCCCCTGTGCTGGACATTATTCCGTTTCCCTTTCCTTTCCCACACTGGTGGCTGTGCCTCTTCATTCCTTCTTAGCCTAACGGAACTGTGAAGCAGGGAAAGAGAGCTTGGGTGGGGTATGGCACAGCCCTGTCAAAGGGATCAGTTACGGGAAGAGGAAAGGAAGCCAAATCCAGCCTCTTCCTCGGAAAAGGACTACACAGGCTCATTCCCATCAGCTCACACTCTGGCACTGTTCAACTGCAGGATGGCCAGAGGAGGATGGACATTGCTGGCAAGGACGTGCAGCAGGGAGGGGCATCAGTTAGGACAGATCTGTCAGCAGAAGGCATCCACATGACACCAGCCTGACAGTCCTTAGCCTTACAGGGCTGCAAACCAAGGACGTCTCTTCATCCAGTTGGGGAAGGGACAGTGCCACCCTCAGCTGAGCTCTGTCCCCTTACCATCCTCCTCCTCACAGGGATCCACGCAGGGGGCTGTCGGCAGCACCCTCGGTGCTCTCCCCCTCTGCTCTGAGCAACCCGTGCCGCTTTCTTATGGGGACCCACGTCCCTGCATCTCCCATTATCCCCTGCCCTTGGGTGCTAGGGAAACATGCCCCTCTCCCAACCCTAAAACCAGTCATAGGATGCTTTTTCTAAGAACCTGGTGCCTGTTAAGACTCTCAGCAGGGTTTTCCTAGCCAGATGGCCAGCTGAGGCTGGGCAAGGCCTGGATCCTGTCTATTCACTACTGGGCTATAAAGTCTAAAGTTCATATTAATCTTGCCAGGGTGATGCTACTGAGATACCACAAGCAAACAAACAAACAAGCTTTATAGCTTCAACAATGATGAGCTGAGTACTGACATTTTCCACTCCAGCTGCTTTGGGAGGACCGGGAGGTGGATAATAGAGGGCAGAACGTGGCTTTGAAACTACAGTAGCTGCTGTGACCATCAGCTGGTTTATCCCATCTGTACACTTCCCTCTGCAGTACATGAAACAGGGCACAGAAATCTCCCTGTCTTAGAAGCCAAGGCTGAAGTCAGGCCCCTACATCTCATTTACCTGCTGTGCAATAGGGAAGAGTTAAAAAAGAACCAAAAAAAAAAAAGTAAAAGAAAGGAGTATCTCTGAGTCCAGGTTACTGAATACAATCCTGCAATATTAGCTCATTTTATACCTGCAACTGATACTGCTTTTCTATTCTTCAGCTCCTTGCTGCTGGGCTTGTGCCCCAGGGGTTGCTTTACAGATGTGCTGAGCTCCCAGGCAAAACGTAGATCAGGCAGCAGGATGGTTTTGCACAGAACCAGCACTGGAGAATACTCACGGAGTGTGGGGGGGTGGAAATGAAAGGGAAAGAAACAATAAATCCAACTATTAGCAGATCCTAGTTATCTTAAATGGGACACTGAATATTAATGAATAATTCTGGTTTATCTTCTCACACTTTCTCAGGCTACAGAACGAAGCTGCACCCTGGCACAAACAGACAGCCAAGAGAATACTTGTTAACTAATTAGGGAATTATAGACACTGCAGCATGGAGTGTTAATTAAAGCAAATGAAATAAAATAATAATAGAAAAAGCTATTAGGGTCTTAGTTCTTAACTGCACCAAATAAGAACGTGTCAGGACACAATACTGCAAAAAAAACAAGCACTGGCTCCACTTCCTGGAAAATAAAAGTGTTGGGGAAAATTAGAGAGTGCTCTTATAATAAAGGGTTTCATTAGAACACACGCTGAGTTGGGCCGACTTCTGGCTATATTAGGAAAAAGTAGCATTTGAACTTGACTTCACAACCTTGAGAATGTCCTCTCTCGTATAAATTTGGGAGCTGGTCATGTGAACAGTGCGCGCACATGTTTGTACACAAACAGCACGTTAAAGACATTTAAGACACGAGAAATATTTTATCATCCTATTAGTATTTAGCAACTGTACTCAGGAGGTTCTTTCAAGCTCTGTATTTGTATTAAAAGACAACACATTACCAGACTGACATATTTGACTGGCTCACGTATTCAGTCTTGATTCGATTTAGAGCAACACGAAACATTAGGAAAAGGCAGGATCAGCAACGTGCTTCACGATTCAGAACTCTCCTGCAGCTCTGTTAAAACAAGATCATTTTTTTCCTTGCACTGTATGCACAAAGACAATGTCAGGCAGAGGAATTTGCAGCAAACAGGCACGTTTGTAGTTTCTCATTTAAGCAGTTTTTAGCTAAGCTTGAAAACTTCAGCTCTCAAAGGAACAGATATTTTGGGGGTTTAACCTGTTAAATGAAGCATTTCCTTTTAACCCCTCTCAAAACACAAATACACACAAATTCACAGAATCATAGATTTTCACCCTTGTCCTTGGGGGCCAGATTCTGATGCCTTTGCTGAGTAACACCAAAAGCCATCTAACTAAAGCTCTCGTCGAGCAAGTTGCTTTTTCTTGTATGACTGTACAAGAAGATTATTCCTGAGTCTGACCATCTCCTCTTTAAGTTTTTTGGGGTTTTTTTTGGCTGTAGGGTCAAGCCTTACCATCAACGTTTAAAGAAATCCCCTGGATTTAAACACTTAGCCATTAATTAAAGACTAGAGCTTTTCAACAGCGCTGAAGTCGGTCGTCAGGAGGTGGGGGGGCTGGAGGTACCTGGCGTCCCTGCAGAGTGACTCTAGAAGTTATCATCTGTATTGAGGTGCAGATGGGGGCTCCTCTGGTGTTGGCAACACAGAAAGACAGAACCTCAAGGGTGGCATCACCTCAACAGCTCTGGGAAAAGAGAATCGGCCCGAACGTGGGATTTTCAGCACGCTCCACGGTATGCGGTGGCTGCGTGCATTCCATATATAGAAAGAAAGTGTGCCCAATATTTTAGGTGTCCTAAAAGTAGATTTATCTTCAGCCTTTACTCTCCACCAAACACTCTGCTGAAAAGCCTGCCGTGTTCCCTGTAAAAAAGCAATTTCCCTCTGGAAAGCTTCTAACTGAGCTGAGTTTAGAGCAGTTTCAGGGTCGTTTCCCCATCTCTGAAAATCTGACCATAGGGGTCTCTTGAAAGAAAATTGCTAAGAATTTCCAACTGGACTATGTAATCACAGCGCCTGGTATCAAGAGGAGGGGGAGTGACATGAAATCACTGACTTGTGACATACATTCCTCAGCAACAGCAGCTGCTGCCTAATGACAGCTAATAAAGGGAATCTTCCCTTGACAGAGCTGCATGCCTGCAGTTGGACTGGAATGTGCCCCAGATAAATCCACTGATAACCCAGGAAGCAGAGATCACACCCAAAGAGTATAAAAGACGAGCTTCGGAAGAGAGAGGATAGCACAAGGAAGAGAGAGACCTGAAGAGATATCTCAGAAGAAACAGCTTGAGCTCTCCTATTCCCAACGAACCCGGCGCCATGGACACTAAAGGCTCATTTTCCTATGGCTTCCTCTTGCTGCTGCTCATCCAGCTCCAGTCCAGCAGAGCCAACCCTATCTACAGCCTCAGTCCTGCCAAAGAACTGGCCAGTATGGAGGTGAGGACTCTCTCCTTTTGCAAAAGTTAAATTTTTGGGGGTGCTTTGTAGGTGCGAGCGGTGGTTTTGCCTTTCTTTTGCATGATGCGATAGCCACATCCGCGACCGCATGCCGGGGGCAAAGGCAGTTCTTCTCAGGGTTCAGAGAAGCTCTACAGGGCAATATTCTCCAGTGCCGGGTTCACTGGAGCTCCTGGGTAGCAATGGGAAACAGAATTCTGATGTTGTGGGATGTCTGCTTTGGGTTTTAGGTTGTTTTTCCTCTTAAAGAGCCACCTCCCTGGGAGCAAAGTCGCAGAGGGAAAAAGTCATCCCAGTAGCTCTATAAGAACAAAGACAAAACTCTCCTGTTTATCCACAAAGCAGGAGGAGCAGGGAGGCAGGACAGCCCTACGGATCTAGCTTTGGGGATTTTAGATTGCTGGCTGCACGTGGATGGGGGATGAGGAGGTAAATTGGAGCACCCGGAGTCAGAGCTTTAGGAAAGTTGCTAGAGGAACAGTATGATCATTTAGTGTCACTCACCGAGCTCTGAGCTTCCCTGGTGCGTATTTTAACGGATGATGGAGAACATCCCCTGCTGCAGCACAATACAAGCTTAAGACTCAGTCTTGCAAGTTGAAGTCTGAAAGCTCAGACTTTTCCTTGGGCTGGTACCAGTGACCAGTTTCTCCTGGAGAAGAACAAACTCCCGAGGATGATTAGGACAGCGTCAGCCAAAGCTGAACCTGCCCTGTGCCTCCAGGCTCTTTTCAGCAGCTAGCTGAGAGGAGCTGCTTCCAAAGGAAGCAAGCAAGCCGTGCGGGTCACACCTCTCCACCCTGCTTCTAGTGATGGGCAATTCAATTCCTCTGACTGGCTGAGCTGCCCTTGAGGAGGTTACCTGATCCCTGCTACACCAAGCTTTAAAAATGACAGAGAACAGTCGCAGAGCAGACATAAACACGGGTGTTTCTGGGAGATGAGTGTTACTTTAATGATCTTGAAAGGACCACGAGCTTCTTCAAGCTCACTGAAATAGCCAAGGGTGAGAAGGAAGGAGATGGTCTTAGCCAAGCAAAAAAAAAGAAGAAAAAGCCAACTACTTCTGAGAACATGGGAGTGGACGATGAATTCAGAGATGCTTGAGGATAGGGCAGCACTGGTGGCTGGAATAGTAGCTCCCTTTGCAACTCAGACCTTGCTGCTTTTCTCTGCCAAGAGCTCTTCTAACCTTGCCAGTAAGATACACTTTGGTGGCGAGCAGCTGCGTTCAGGTCTCAGCAGGAGCTACCCATGGGTGGAATCGATGTGAACAGGGGTTTACTGCAGAGGACAGAGCTCAAGTACCACCAGCACCCCCAGGATTCAACCTCACACGTCTCTAGGGCTGGTTATGGGACCACTGATAAATGCAGAGCTGGCAAACGACCACAAAACTAAGAGTTTCATGAAATAAACCTTTCTCTTTTAGGCTCTGCTAGAGAGACTGGAGGATAAGTTTGCAATGATTGAAGCCCTGGAGTCCAACCCTGACCTGCAAGAATCCAAAACCCAGGAGGAGATCTCACCAGAACTCATAGATGACAGCGATGACCAGAAGGCTGAACCCAGGCTAGCACCAAGCACCCCTCTGTCCTACAGGAACCCCTTCTTCAAGAGGCTGAGGGGGCTGCAGATGCCCAGGATGATGAGGAATTCCGGCTGCTTCGGGAGGAGAATTGACAGAATCGGCTCCCTGAGTGGCATGGGTTGCAACGGTGAGTCCTGCCTAAGTCTTTTGGTGGAACAGAGCAGGTTGTGCCTGTGTCGTGTGACAGGGGAGGAGCAGGTCCTCCTTTAAGGCTTTAATAAGGCACAGTTTGAGAAAAGAAATCATTTTAGCCTAATATTTAAGCTGCTAGTGGTTGCTCAAAAGAAACTGGTCGCTCAAAATAGCTGCTGGTCTCTTGATTTGGTAGGAGAAAAAGTGCTGCTGCTGCTGCTGGTGGCACAAACTGAGAAAGAGATTCTAGTAATAGTTATTTTATGATTGGCTTGCAGGTTCCAGCAAAAATTAGGATGACCTCCCTCTACCTTACTCTGAAGAACGCTTTACAGTACCCGTTCCTCCCACGATGAAAGCCGGACGCTTTCGAAGCTCTTCAACAGAAATTGATTCCTATTTTTATTTATTTATTTATTTATTTATTGGATTTTCCTTTCTCTTTTTTTTTTTTTTTTAAAAAAAGAACATTTCTTACTCTAGCACCGAGAGACCATCTTTAAATAAAACTAACACATTAGACATCTCTGCTGGACCTCTCTCCTGTCTGTTGCATTAAAATTTCTTGTATTTTCCTATGTTTTATTGGTACTCGGGTACCCACAAGGCTGGATCTTACTTACACAAGAGGGAGAAAGCACAAAACTGGTAGAAACAAAAGAGAGTTTTTCCACTAGAGTTTTCCCCTCCGCACTAAAAAATTGGAACAGATTAACAGGGAAAAAAAAAGATAAATAAAAAGCTTGTTCTACATTGAAAGAGCAACATCAGTCCTCCTAGAGACAGGGTTTTGGTAACAAGAGAGTCCTTTTGCTGGTATAGATTATTCAAGGCAAGGGAACTGCCCCAAATCCCTCGTGCAAGCAAAATGTACATGAATAGAAAACAGAAAAAAGTGTAACACTCCACCAGCCTCAGGCTAACCAGAGGGAGGAAAGGGGATTCACTGTAAGCTTTCTAGCACCGACCGAATAAAGGTTACGAGAGTCAACGGAAAGATACCCCATGAACTGTGTCTCGTCTCACTCTGCATGTGGCTGAGGTGCTGAGCTCCGGTGTTTCCTGACGGATCCTCGGCAGGCTTGGATCCTGTCACGATATTCCTCGTGTGAGGGCAGGAGGGGTGGCTCCAGTGACAAAGCAGCTCGTACAGAACATTTCTCCCCCCGATGAAGTTGTTCTACGCGCGGCTAACGGGAACGCTGCAAGGCTGGCAAGAGTTTCATTGAAGCCTCTGTAGCTAGATTTCACACCTCTGAGCTGAATTTGGCCCAAACCACGTTCTCTGCCCTCCCCCAAATAGGGTTCTATTGCCAAGAGCACATCCAGTTAGCACTCCGAGGACCAAATAGGTCGGGCTCAGCCACAGCAATGGCACTGAGCCCCGGCTCAGCACAAGTGTCCTGTGAATCTAGTTTTGGGTCTCCTTCCCAGCATCCATTACTCAAGCATCCCAGGAAGCTCGACACGGCAGCACCGGGACAGACTCAACTTCAAAAGTCTAATGCTGACTTTGCTTATGCCCATGCACGTAGGGAGAGGAACACACCAGAGCCTCTCCTGCCAGCAGTGCCAGCCAAAGACAAACCGCTCCGTGTGACAGCGCCCACCTCAGCTTCCCTGTCAGAAGAACTGGTGCCCAAGTCCAGACTCCCAGCAGCTACCACGAGACATCTCTGCAATGAATTTGCATTCTCCTTCCCCTCTATTCTGCCTTGATGAGACCGTATCTGGAGTTCTGGGCTCCCCAGTTCAAGAGAGACAGGAAACTACTGGAGAGTCCAGCGGAGGCTGCAGAGCTGCTGAGGGTCCTGGAGCATCTCTGTGCCAGGACAGGCTGAGAGCCCTGGGGCTGTGCAGCTGGAGAAGAGCAGCCTGAGAGGGGAGCTGAGCAATGCTGAGCAAGAGCTAAAGGGCCCCGGGGGTAAGAGCATGGGGCCAGACTCTGCTCAGTGGTGCCCAGGGACAGGACAAGGGGCACCAAGGGGCACCAACTGGAAGCCAGGAGGTTCCACCTGAGCAGGAGGAGAAAATTCTCTGATGTGTAGGTGGGAGAGCCTGGCCCAGGTTGCCCAGAGAGGTTGTGGAGTCTCCTCCTCTCCAGAGATTCCAAACGTGGCTGGACACTGTGATCCTAGGCCCCCTGCTCTGGGTGACCCTGCTGGAGCAGGGGGGTGGCACCAGAGCATCTCCAGAGGTCCCTGCCAACCCCTGCCATGCTGGGATTTACTCAGAGGCACTTTCAGAAATCAAGGTGGTGTGAAGTCACCCTTTGGGGAACCTTTCTGGGGACAATGAGGCTTTTTCTTCTCAAAGATGTTCCCCAAACACACCCCTGCAGCCACTTGTTTCCCACTGCAGCAAGACGGGAACGTGCAGGTAGATCCCTCCGTGCCAGCAACAGGCAGTAGCCTGACTTCCCCTGTGCTGCTATAAAGGAAAGCACAAACAACCCTCACACTCTAACAATAACAGCCCTGCTGGAGCCCAATTTTACCCAGTCAAGCAAAACTTTGCATAGACACTGTAAATTGTCCCTCCCTGTCAGCCCCTCGAGGCACAAATCCCTAATGAGTTCAGTGGAATGTGCTAAAAATGGCAAGAAGAGTTGGCGCTGCCTGACCCAAAGCCAGGTAGGTCCAGTATTAACAGCAAGCCAGTTCCTGGTGGATCAAGTCTGTATTGGCTTGCAGACAACATGTTAATAGACCCTGCAGTCTGGGAGAACCTAATTGAGAGTAGGCAGTCTAGGAAAAAAAAAAACAACCCAAACCAAACGTCTCTGTGGCTGGATTTTTACTGCTATTCCCATAAACACACTGAGCTGTAAAGCTCCCCCAGGGAAATCTCACAGTCAGGTCAGAATAGGACTGCACGCAGAAACAAGTGCTTGGAAAAGCTGAAGCTTAGCTCTGATGGGCTCTCCAGGCAAAGAGCATCAGCCCCAAGGAGAAGCAAAAGCTGCTGCTGTTGCTGTGAGAGCTGGATCAGAGAGAGAAGGGAACAGTCCCAAAGAAGCACATGGACAAAAGCAGCCCAGTGCTTGTGGAGGAAGCAGGGGCATCCAAAAGCAAAATGTCTCTCTAGGGCTGTACTGATTGCTTGCAAAGAAGGGTACAGAAAGACTGGGGTCAAGAAGGTGCTCGGAAGAAACAAACACCAGGAACTCACTTTCAGCAGGGCCAGGAGTGTCAGCCTGTAGGTGCAGAAGTGAAGGACCCTGAAGTGAGCGAGCTACTGAGTGAATGAATTGCTCACCCGTTTCACAGAGCAGCCACGTGCACTGTGACCCAGCAGCATCAACAGCAAGTGCCACAGCTCTGCTCTTCCCTGAAGGGCTGGGGGCTGATCTTTACAGCGGGGCAGGAAAGGCACAAGCAGGTACCACAGCGTGGGTCACATCACGCATCCATGCTCTACCTTCCTTAGCAGCAACTGGAGCTTGTGTTCATGGCTCAGAGGATAGTCCTGTCATCCCATATGACAGAAGAGCTGATGTCAAAAGCAGCTAATGCAGGTTAGGTTTCAAGTGGTTACTCAGCACTGAGCACGGGGCAGGGTCCTGAAATCCTGCCCTCCTCCACCCTGTCAGGCATCAACCAACCCAGCCCCTAGGATGGGTAGCCCCAACTGCTACCATGCTCATTGTGCAGAGGCCGAAACACCCCAGAGGGAACAAAGAAGGACCAGGCTGGCACCCTCCACCCAGCTCTAATGACATTTGCCACCTCCTGCAATGCCAGACTCCATCCCCGCTGCCGGATAGCTTCTGGCAGTGACCCTGGCTGGCAGTGCATAATTCAGCAGCTCTTTCCTTTGAGCTTTGAAATACTGTAATTACACTCTCATGCTTCACACGCACTGTAGGGCATGAGCTTCTCCTGGAAAAGTGGCCTGGCTGATGTGGGATTTGTTGTTTGGGTTTTTTTTCAGGTTACATTTGAGGGTTTCTTCCCCACCCCCCACACTGCCCTATCCCTTTCCAGCTTGCCACTAGATGAGATGTTTCCCCCAAATCCCAGCCAGCAGGCAATTCTCACCAGGAGGAGCTGTCACTGCTGCTTTGTTTCTCTAAGAAACCAAGCCTTTTCCACACGCTGCGTTTGAAAAGCTACAGCAGATGCTGAAGAGGCTGAGTGTGTCCCACGGCTGCTGCAAAGAGCTTCAGCACCCTGGACAAGAAGAGAAACTTCATTCTCTCACCTCCCCCAGGAGAACAGCCAGAGCTGAGGGCAGCCAGTCTGTTTCTTCCATGGTATGCACCTGTACGAGTACGCACACAAAGAGAAGTAGGCAGCTTGCATCCTGACAGCAAAGCAACATTAAAATAAAGAAATCTCACTGAACATCACCAGATTCCTCTACTGGATACACCATTTACCAGCATGGGGACCACGAATGCAGTTGGATTTCACGAGTCCATAAACCTCAGTAGAAAGGGATTTTAAGCTAAACATGAAGTTGGTTGCTTTAAGTCTAAATGTATTAGATGGCTTTTCTATGATAGAACACAAGACAAACCACCACTTACATCTGGTTTTGATCCTTCTTCCTTCAGGCCATAAACTTTACTGCTTTTATTCTCTGCTGTAGGAAGTGCCTCGCACGAGATGTTGGTGCCCAAAGGCTGTAAGCAAGTGCTGGGGATCCACATCAGCCCTGCTGGTTGCTCTAGGAGGTTTACACTGAACTGTGAAGCTGTGTCCCTGAGCACAGACACACACCCCCCTCTCCCACCCCTGTTTTTTAGGGCAAGGAGGTGAGGAAGTAGACAAAAGTTTATTTCCTCCTTTACTGTTACATTAAAGTGGCCATTGATGTACCTCAATTTTAGGAAGGAAAGACTTCTCTCAGCTCAGTTCTCTCTTTCGGACTCCAAGACTGTACTTACTCACATTTTTGGCGTGCCAGGGCATGATGAAAGCTCAACAAGTTCTTTTCCATAAGATGAACAGCACGATAAAGCAAGAAAGATAGCCACAAAACAAATAAAAGCTGGAGAAGAAATTGAGATTTTTCACATTCTAGAGAAGCCACCTGTAAAACAAGAGGTGCAACGCCACGCTCTCTCTGTCTTTCATTAACATTCCGGGAGGAAGGTGGAAAGCAAGAGTTCTCAGGTAAGAAAAGCAGCAGCCACCTCCAGCACAATGTGCATGACTCTGCTTCTTCTCAAACGTCTGGCAGTTCCCTCCTTTGAAATTCCCTCCTTTGACAGGGCTGTGGAGAGAACACAGGACTGGGGTGGTCACAACCTAAAGGCTTACACCAATTCCTATCTGTGCCCAGCCTCAGGGCACCTTCTGCACAAGCTGCTAGATCCAGACAGCTCACCAACAGCACTACTTGTCTACCTCAACTCACGTTCTTGGATATTGCCACGTTCTACAAGTTTTATTATGAGAAAAGGCAAAAACAAGACGACACTAGAAACATCAAAAAGGCCTCGAAAGTGCTGAAGGAGACACAGAGACATTTTACTCTCAGACACGTTATGGTTACACGAATACTTCCCAAGTGCCATAGTTCAAATAAAAATATATTCATACAAATTTAAAAACAAACCGAAACAATTTATATACACTGCGGAATTAGCTTACATCATTTCAGAACAAAAAGAAAAGAACCCAACAAACAAAATGTGCAAAAAAAAACCAAACCCCAACCCCAAAACCCCAACCCTGACCAAATGGAAAGGTAAGTTGCTACCATTGGAATGACTCACAGTAAGTTAGTTCACACTGCACAGGAACCCACGAGGCAGGGGAGAACACCCCACGCTACCCCCCAGCTTCTGCCCGCAGTACCCATCCACTTCTCAGCTCCTATTCCTTTAGTGTTGCTCTGAGTAAAAGGGCACAGGCACCTACGTTAGGAGTAAGTTTCTTGGTAAACAGCTAAGCAGCCAGAGGCAGGGTAGAAGCAGTTGGTGAGTTGGAGGGAAGGAAGGAATGAAGGGACCACAGCGTGAGGCCAAGAGTGATTGGACACGAGCCCCTTTGCATCAGTTCTCAGCAGAAGCGAAACGTCTCCAAACGTCAGCTGAACTGCAGCTCCCTTTCTGCAGGCTACGTAACGGGGAGCTGCACCTTGAGACTTCCCTCTAGAGCAGCTGACGGGGCCACCCATCCTCCTCCTCCTCTAAAACAGCTTTCCTGGAGTGAAAGAGGGGGGGATGTGTTCCAGCTGCAACGCTGGAGTACGACAGAGACACAGAGGCAGAGCAGACAGTGCTGACAGCAGGCTGAAGAAGGTGAGTGGCCTTCTCATGGGGAAGCGTAGCTGGTGCTCAGACAAACCCTGACATGATTTTTTCATTCTGTCTTGTCTGGATGGCTTAACTCCAGGCTTTACTAGCAATGACAAGACATTCTGCAGCAAAACACACTGCTGCAGTCTGTGGGCAGAAATAAAAGAGGGCATGGACAGCTCAAGGAGCCCTGTTCAGGTGCAGGAAGAGCAGGAACCTTCCACACACAATCACTCAACATGAGCAAGAAGAAAAAGATTTGTCATGGAGACACAGGACGTTCTTGCCAGGGGCCCTGCCAGCATGGGATTGCTAGCTCCACACTAGAGTGACCCAAAATCCCATCACAACAGGATTCCTGTGCTCTGCAACTGCCCAGAAGCACAAATCCTTTGTAAAGGACTTGTAAAGGTAACAGAAGCACATTTCAAACCTACAGCCCAGCTTCAGGGAGTTCAAAAGGGTGCTGGAAGTTGCATGGGATAGCTCAGCGCAAGACCTCAGGGAACACAGGCATTTCAGAAACTGCCTGCAGACACCATCCAGAGAGAACAACCATCCTCCCTCTGCTCACGGGCAAAGAACTTGCAAGGGAAGAGCAGCAGCCGATGCCAACCTGCATGCCAGGGCTGTCCCAGCTAAGGAGCCCAGGCTGCAGGCACAGGATGGACACTGCCTGTAGGAAAACACCTTCACTTTACTTTTGGAAGTTGAAGAGCTTACTGGAAACGGAGCGAGGGTATTCAGCAGCCAGCAACATCATTTTGGTGGAGGAAACAGAGCTGTTGCTGCAAGTTCCGCAGTAAGAAAGGGAAAAGGATGAAGAGTATTCCCTGCTCTTTAGGTAGGTGACTGCCCAAGCAGCCCGGGAGAGTGGCCATAGTTAACCAAGGGTCCTGGGACACACAGAGCTTCCTTTGCACCAACTGCCACGGCACGTACCACAGCCTGCTCCTTCCTTTCTGGAAATGGTACCCATGAAAACACAGATCTGCCCTGGGGACTTGTTAAGGACTCTTAATAAGGCAGCAGATGGGAAAGAACACTAAGTGGGGTGGGGGGGGGAAGGCCTCCAGATGTCAGGGGAGAGGAATAAAAATTAAATCCTAAGTGCTTACAAACAGCTTTGTTAAACCCAAGCTTTCCAGCCGAGCCATGCCATGCACCATATCACAAGAACAAATTCTACCCTAAAACTTTGCCTCAGGAACCACTTCTAAGATCAAGTTTTGTCTCATCTCCTGGACAAAATTCAAAAGCCTTCTCGTGACTCCGCTGTCTTTACTGCTAGGACAGCCAGAGAATAATTCTGCCTACCAACTATCCGGACTGCAAAATAATCCCACAAACATCTAAGAGTTCCAGGGGCTTAAAGAGCTCTACATCAAGATCAGGGCTGGTGACCTGGGCACAAAATCTCCTCCTAACCCAAACTGGAGCGGGGCTCAGCAGCCAGCAGTTTGCAGAGCAGTGCCCTGGAACAATCAGCTTCCGCAAAGTCAGCCAAAGAGGCTGTTTTATCAGATGTAGTGTTTTGACACACAGAGGGAAAGGGGGCACAGCTTCTCCAAGGCCCTCAGTCAGGAACACACTCAGCACAGAGTTCCTGAATTCAGAAAATCCAACGATGCCAGATTTCCTCCTGCCAGACAGGAGGAAAATGTCTCCTTATGGCAGACAACAGGTTAACTGGAGTTCTCCGAGGCTGTGTAGAAGCTTTTCTGGGATACATTCCCCATGTTACTTGGCCCAGTCTCTTGGCTGAGAGAATGCTCTGTGCTTTATCAAGCCAATCAGCCCCGCAGGCCCTGGAGGCACAAGGCTGGCTTCCCAGGGAGGGTTATCTGTATGCAAAACTCAGGAGGGCAGGTGCCTGCTGGAACAATACAGGTGCTGGCCAGGATGGTACCTGCTAAAGCAGTGAACTGGCTGCAACTGGCTTCTAAGTGCTGATTTTACCCTTACAGCTATTGGGCTGTTGCAAACACTACCTCAAGCATTTTTAGAGCACAGCCCCACTTATCACTCTGCAGCAGAACCTGCCTCTTAGCCATCAGCAGCAGGTATCTATCCCTCCTGTACAGCAGCCTGAAGTTACACCAGCTCCTCTCGTCACACACAGATAACTCAACCAAGGCCAGAGACAGGGCATCAGTTCTATCTGCCTCCAGAAAGCAACACTTCCCCATGCTCTGAGGACGTGGGGTTCCCTGATCTCTCACCCAAGCTAGAAAGGTGTCCCAGGATCCCACTGTTGGCTCAGTACAAGGACAAAGTGCCTACAAACACCAAGAAATGCAGGAGTGTCAAAGCAGTGACAAAGTGGAGTGCCACAAAGTGCCTTAGAAGAGTCTCTTACGGGGAGATAATAGCAATAGCTAATGGGGAAAGAGATCTCCCTTCTCCGAGATGCTCTGCAAATGTATTAAACATTTATAATCCCAGAAACAGTAACTAACTGGAATTGAACTGTTTTGAACTCCTGATTTGTCGAGCTGCTCTCAGAAGTCAGCTGCTGTCAAAAACAACACAGCAGGGATGCTTCCCCATGGGGAAAAAAAAAAGGAGAAATTAGAAACAAATAAAGCCAGAGTGGAAAACACGAGCAACTGGGAGCACTTGCAAAGAGAGCTGTATTTCCAGAGTTGGCTTTTTTAATACTGCTTTTGAGGAAAGCCACCCTCCAGAGCAGCTATTTGATAACTGCAAACTGCAATAGCTCCTCTCAGCCCCCTTCCCACACAAATAAGGCAACAAGGAACAGGGGAGGAAGAGGAAAAGGGAGAGGTACAGGAAGATAGGGAAAAGATAGTGCAGTTCTCTGCACAGGACACACTGGAGCTAGATGGCTCTTTTTTCCAACCCTTAAAAAACCCCCAAACAAAACCAAATAGCAGAACATACAGTGTCAGGACAACATCTGATGAAAGGAGATAACTGGGGCACACAGGGAAAGAAAAAACCTGGATCAAGAGTGGTCAAACCAAGTGCCTGAGACCAATCGACAGCTCTGGGCTCAGGCAGCTCCTCTAATTCTCTGGCTAGCAAGATGTTTTCCAGCTCCCCAGGCGTGATATGCATGTGAGAAGCCAGACAGCAAGTCTTGGGCCTTGTGGGGTCCAAGCAGAATGCGAGCGCTTGTGCAGGCTTGGAAGAGGGAGGTAACCACACCAGCAGTGGGGCAGGGTGGGCAGGGGCATCAAATGGTCTGATAGTGTTGTCTCAGTCTCGCCTGCAGGAATTCGTGGGTCAGGTTGTGCCGAGTGATTATTCCAACAATCTTAAAGAGGAAGAAAAGAGGGAGGGGAAAAAAAAAGAAAAAGGTCAAGTCAGTATCAGAGATGTGCTACTGAGAGCCGTGCACGGTAGAGCTGTTCTTTCCAACCCACCCCCCCATAAAAAAAGAGGGAACCTGCAAGCAGTTCTTGACCAATGTGGAGTCAGAGTGGGTTCATGTTCAAACCTCACCAAAACAACACCCCTCCCTCTCCCAGCACTTATCTACAGGCAAGACATTGTTTTAACTGCACCAAAACGCACAGCTTAACTGCTGCTATTGTGTGGGGACACAGCAGTAGCCTAGGGAGGGAAATCCTGTCTGTGTTCAACAGCTTACAGATGTAACTAAATCCTCTGGAAAGTGAAAACTGTAATTGGAGCCAACAAACCTGTCTCTTACAGCTTCAATAGAGCTGTTTCTGGTATCCCACATGACAAAACAGCAGATAGTTCATATCAGATATGCTCTAGGAAACTTTAAGACCAGCTAAGCCATGACTATGCTCTGGCCATCGCTAGCTGGCAGGCTGCAAAAGGGATCCTCTCCCAGCCTGCTGGGGAAATGGGCAAAACACATTGCAGCTGGTGAAACCCCTCAGGGATTTTACACATGGAAAGGGTTTAGAACTAGGCATGGAATGAGTCAGTATCTCTTGTTTTCAACCAACAGGCTCTGCAGAGTAGCTGTTAGGAATCCCAAGAGGTAGAAAAGCACTTGCTGTCTCACAGGGACAGGCCAGACCAGGCTTAAGGGACAGTTTCCCGTTAAGCTTATAGGAAGTTACTGACACCTACTGACTGCTCCTGAGCACTGCAGATGGTAAAGACAAGCACAGAGCAGCATCAAGCACAAACTGTTCAAAGACTCCTTTATTTCACTGCTCCCGTGAGCAGGAATAGAATAGTTTTCCAGCAGAAAAATCTCCTGCCCCAACACAGAGGAAATTCTGCCTTTGACATTGAATAGAGCTGCCAAAGAGGAAGGCAAATTAGCAGTCTCTGAGGAGCTCAAGGCCTCTCAACAGGTATTTAAGAGCTTTCACGTGCTGCCAGCTGGAGACAGGACAGAGACTGCAGGTCCTGCCCTTCGCAGGGAAAGCTGGAAGGGTGCTGAGACACAAAAGACAGCAACAAAGCCCCAGTAACCAACAATGCTTCAAGACCTTAAGATCACATTCTGATCTCTTCAAAGCATTTCTGTTTGATATTAGGAGATCTGCATTCTCCCAACGGTGGAAAACATTGCAAAAACCAGGTGGCTTCCTTGCTCAGCCAGGACAAAACCAGCTACAAGGACTCACCTCTCCAACCGCGTTCACGACCGGTAGATGTCTGAGTCCCATTGTCCTAAACAGGTTGAAAACTTGTGACATGTGAGTATTTGGGGAGACAGCAAAGGGTGATGGGTTCATGTACGGGGTGACGTCCTAAGAAAGAAAAAGAATGAGGTTATTCACAGGAGGCATTTTCACCAGCTCTGGGAATCACCAACAACAAGTTAGTTGTTGTGTTAGTTGGACCTACAAGTCCTCCAATGCACTGATCTCTGGGCAGGGTATTGGACTGTGGATTTCTCCTGTTTCTCCACAGACATGAAATTATTTCAGGAACCTGAATTTGTCACCATTTGTTTGACCACTGTAACCCATCATCTTAAAAGTCCAATGCTGCAGAAAGCAGCTCCATGGAAATAAGAAAGTACACAAAAAAGCACTTTGGCCTGCACAGAACCCTTCCTGTCACCGAGACAATGACAGGCCTGCCACTGACTGAGCTGCTGGCACACAGAGTCCCAAACAGACGCCAGCAGCTTGCCTGTCCAATCTCACTCAGGCAGGATTCTAACCTAGAAGGAAGTTAAACTAGACAGGCAGCATCTTATTCTGAAAGTAATGCACTCGTGTGGGACGTTGACCTCATAGCAGGTATGAGGATTGATTTCCACATGCAGATAAGGCTGATGGAATGTGGGAGAAGCACAGGATGCTGGTCAGTGCCCCCAAGGGTGGACTTAAACAGCTTTTTTTTTTAAGGCTTGGGACAGTCCTAAACACGTATCAGGAAACCCTGTGGTGCACCTCTTACCACTATCATGCGAGGGTTCAGCAGCGTGAGGTCCAGGTCATGGATATCCGGGTAGCGGGGGTAATCCTCCGACATCTCCGCGTGGGACAGACGAGGCTGACTTGCACTCTGCAATTAAAACCAAGCCCACTGCACTCAGGTGTCACCCCCGCCCCGACAGAGCACGGGCTGCGAGCGGCACAGCAAACGATGCCGCCCAATCGCTCCCCCAGGTCTCCTCCTCCTCCTTCCCCATGGCCACAGGCAGAGATTCTGCAAGGGGGCTCCTGGCAGCTCATCTCAGAAGGCAGCAGCAGGGCAAGGCCAAACCGACACAGGAGCTTAGCTGAGGGCAGAGGATCTGCTCTGCAACCCCCCCTCAGATCTACGCTCAACGCTGGAGGGCAGCAACCAACCAGCCTTGTGGAAGACAGGCCTCCAACACACGCTCACAATGATCTCTGTGACACAAGTTGATGTTTTTCTGGCAAGACCTCGGCACGGAGCAGTAAAGACATGCAGGATATGCTGCTGGCTGCTCCATCTGCATTTACTATCTGCCCTCTCTTCTCCAGTTCTGACTGGACTGCGCCTTTATGCAACAAATGGATCTGCTGGTTTATTTTTTAAACAGTGGCTGTTCTCTTTTCCTGGGGATACTTAAGCAGAAATTCAATTCTCTTTATTCTAGAGCTGCAAGGGAGAATTCACATTACTTGTCTGCAGCATTTAAACCACAGACGCATCCCTTAAGGCGTAAAAATAAGCAAATTCTTTTTGTCAGCCCATAAATACTGTTCCCAACCTCCCCAGCTGAGAGGGCAGGGAGGATTCTGCTAGAATTCCTGATGAGGACAACTCACCGACTGGCTCTCGGAGTAACAAATACCCCTGACAAGGAGGGTGACCAGCTGTGAGCGCAAGATCAAGCCATGGAAGGTCAAAGGTCTGAAGCGTTCCTCCATGGTCCACTCCTCACTGGGAGACTGGTCCGGGTACAGGTTGGGGTAGGGAGTATATCTGTGGCAGAATTGACACGTCTTAAGTTGCAGAAATTTAAGAAGAGACACACGTACCCCCACCCCCAAAACAACAACAGCTATTCCAGCTCTTTACAACCTCCTTCTGAACATTTCAGAGACTTGTTGGAGGCAAATGAGTCTTTTCTCCACCAAATAAAATAGCAGAAAGGGGTCGAGAGCCATTGCAACGGGCAAAGCATGAGAACAGCAGCAGAATAGAGACACCCTCCTAACTCTCAACTTCAAACCACTTCCTACTAAAGCACTCCTCAGCGCCAAATTACTCAGGTTCTGGTAAAAGCTGGCAAAACGTCACGGTCAGAACTCCACTCATAAAAGTCACAATCACATTAGAAACACCCTGTTTCCATGCACACGTGCCTACCAGGATCTCACCTTCTCTCCAGCATCTGTTGCAGCAGATCCTCCTTCTCTGGTGGCTCCTCCGTCGCTATGTGCTCATCACACATGTTCCGCAGTTCACTCGAAGGGTAGGATTTCATGGACTGGCTACGCTTGCGCTGCTCTCCAGCTCGTGTGAGGATGCTGGACTTCTGGAGATAACAATCAGCTTTCAGATACACCCTAAGCAAGGTCAGCAGTGATCCAAGAGCGACTCGGAACTATCTGATCACAGCTTTGTGTCACCAGAGAAGGTGTTCCCTAGTGCTGCTGCAGTACTTGTAAGAATAGCCAATAGGACTGTCCTCTCCTTGGACAGAGAGCCTGGAGTTTAGGAACACAGGCAACCCTTTTTTGCTAGAGCACAAGTGTGCCAGAAGCATGTTCGTTATTCATTCTGACCTTAAATTTGAAGGGATTTAAGCATCTGCCCCACTACCCCTCCTACAAAAAAACCCAGAAGCATTTAGGCACCCACTACTGATCTCAATTCTCAGTGACAAATCCCAATGTTTTCCATGTCTACTCTAAACGGGTTACTTATTCCTCTTGACTTTTGCCTCTAGGAATGCAGACTCTTCTGCCTTTACCACGACCCAGAGAATAGAAGGGAACTGAGCCCTTGAAAAGTTTGTATCGCAGTAAGTGCTCATCTCTGACATAATTCTGCACTGCCAAAGTCTAGACAACAAGAGGAAAGGCCTTCCACCTGCACAACAAAGCTCTTTACCCTTCAACCACTCAATCAACTCTTCACCTTGAATTTGATGTTGTTGCTTATCAACTGATTTCCCTTCATGAACTCCCTCTCGTTGCCCCGGTTCTCGGTCACCACAGGGAAGGCATGATGGACAGTTGTGCGCAGGATGCTCACGAGGGACTGGATCCTGGTGTGTGGGTAGACATACGTCAAGTTGGGTTCCATGATGTCGCTGGCTCGCAGTCTGAGGAAACAGAAAGCCAAGATCACTTCATGAGTCACGGCAGTGACAGGAAGCTGGTGATGGACAAGCGAGGAGACAAACCAGTCCCACAAATGAGCTCCTGAAGGAGGCTGCTGCAGTTTAGTTCTGGCAGCTCCCTGTAGGTGTGTGCCCACCTTCACTGCGTTATTAGCAGTGCCAGGACAACTGATCTTTGTTTGCTTGGTTTTAATGTAACATTGCATCAATGATGTGCTACAAGCAAGGAGAGAGGTTTCATCTTTGTAACACAGAAACTACTGGGCAAAGCTAACAGGTGGGAAGAAGTTCTGCAAGAAGCTGAGTTCAGTACAACATCTTCACAGAGTTCTTGCTGAAGCTCAGAAATCTGCTCCTCAGATCTCCACCCATCCACCCCACCTCAGGAAGGGCTCCAGCACCTCTTTCCTGCTGCACAACTCCCAGTTGCTCTCACAGCAGTCCTCCTCACAGAGCAGCCAGGTTCATTGGAGGTGAAGCATTATCCCCCTGCATTACATCATTCCTTTCTGAGGAAGAACCCCACCACAAACTCTAATCCACAGCCCTGCCATGAGAAGCAGCCTTACTTATCCATCTCCACCTCCGTTTCCCACTCCAGGAGCGGCACTCCTCGCAAGTTTACATGGATGTCATATATGCCTTTGTTGAAAAAGTCTCCTGTCCATTTGGCTACCTGCAGAGCAAACAGAAGGTCTACTGAGTTGTTGCTTCAAGGTCAAGACTCCTTGGCTTATCATAGCCCTGGAAAGAACAGAGCTCCAGGACCAGGCAATCTGCAAGAAGGCAGAGCCAAGAGCCTGCACTCACCATGAGGGTGATCATTATTGGGAGCCCGTAGGTGATCTCGTTGGTGGATTCAATCAGGATGACAGTCAGGCTAATTGTCATCCGGACCACGCCTCCCAGGAACGCTGCTGCCCCGATCAGTGCAAAGGTTCCCGAGTAGATGTGATCCAGGCCAATGTAGCTGGGGCGAAACAAGAGAGCACAGAGGTCAGAACAACCTGCCCCAAGAGCTCGGCTCTCACGCACGCACGCACACTCAATGCACCTTTTGAGGAGGTTGGCGACCAGGCGTCCGAAGGCAGCCCCACAAAGCAGTGATGGCACAAAAAGACCACTGGGCACAGAGATCCCGTATGTCCAGCAGGAGAGTAAGAAATAGAGAAGGAAGAACAAGGACAGGGTAACTGGGCTGAAAGTACCTGCAACACAAGAAGAATCATGACTAAGGGGGCACAGGTCTCCAAGTCTTGCACCAGCCACCCCTCAGCTCACGGCAGGCTCATCTCACAACAGCTACTTAGTCTCCCAGTCCAAACACACATGAAGGCAATGAATAAGTGAAGAAGAGAGGAAAAGCATGTGGGGCTTGCAGCTGTTGTACTAGCAGCCCCCCAGAGCCATGAAGGCCTGAAGAGGCTCTTAGCTTTGTGGTTATGAAGGCTGTTTGAAGCAAGATGAAGCTCTAAAGCCTAGCTGTGGGATAGGGCACCATCTCCCAGCTACTCACCGTCCTGGTGGAAGAGCTGCAAGATAGCCGACTCCTGAGGGTTGAAGAAGAGTGTGGCCATGTCATTGTAGGTTTCATTTGGGCAGAAAAAAGTTTTGATGCTTGAATTCACATCCTCTGACATACCCTAATGCAGGACACAAAACAGAGGAACAGTTAAAACCCAATCTCTCCTACATCAGCCTTTGGGCAGACCAGGAGTAACCCTTCTGTATAGTGCTGTCAGCCCACACTTGGGAAGCTCAGATCAAACATCAGTAGCAGAGATGGGGCCAGCAGCATCATTGGGCTCCCTGCTCCACAGCCTGAGCCACTTTGCCCCAGTACCAAAGCACAAAGCGTAGCTTTCCTTATTACCCTGGGCTTCTGCAACTGTCTGCAGGCTCTCACGGCAGTTCCATTACATCCTGCCCGCTGTCAAAGCTCATTACGTGCCCGTGCTTCTCTGGAGGAGGAACAACATGATGGGGACATCAAATCTTCCCATAAGATCCCTCACCTGCAGGCTCAGAGTGTCATTGCCACTCTGGCTGGTGGAAGACATCTGGCGGCATTCCCCCAAAACCATGGAGGCCACAAAGACCACGACCGTGGTAGTCAACGACACCAGCAGGCTTTCCAAGACTCTGCAAGTACACAATAGAAACCATACTCTGAAGCCACCCTCAGCCACATAACCCAGTTCCAGCTCTGCACTTGACTTTGATAAGGCTGCAAGAAGCAGCAGTCACCACAGCTCAACGTCAGAAGCAGGAGACTCTGCAAGTCAAGCTGAATTACGGCTTGGTTGACAGGGGTTGTGTTAACTCCCCTTTTTAATTGCCTGCCCCAAACCCAAGCTATTTCTGCCCAGATAACACCCAACAGTCACGTATAAAAAGCCACAGGGAAAGGATCAGTGATGTGGCTGTTCACATGGAAACGATTTTCTGTAGATCCTTACAGGGTAAAAGGCTAGACAGGACTGGACAGGTTGATGCACAGTATCTCATAATCTCCTTTCTTTCCTAACTGATGAAATACACTTTTCTGGTTTTAAACCTGAGCTTCTTACTTAGGAACTGTCTAGAGAAACAGCTATTTTCCAGGATTACATGGCAATTCCCTCTCTAAATAGCACAAATATCAGCTCAGTTATGGGCTTAATTAATGAAGATAATTAAAAAAAGAAAGTAGTATCAGCTATTCCTTTCACATCTGGTTGGACAAGACATTAAAAAAAAACTACTTCATGGAGATAAAGCTCTAGTTTCTCCAGGGAATGTCAGATCTGTTTTTTAGTGCTTGCTTTTAAGTACTATGGAGGCTTCATTTTGTGATTTCAAAAAGAACAGGTTTCCCCCCCATCCCACTCACTGGGTCTTCCAACTGATGTTCTTGCTTTGGGACACTGGCCACAGATCAGAGATCCCTGCACAAACTCAAGAGAGCACAAATACCTGACCAGCTTTGGCTTGGGATGCACGTTCCGCATGCGGTACTTGGCAAGTCTCTTGTTCAGGCAGTTGAAAGTGGCTCCAAGCAGGCCTCCTACAATTCCCATCAGAATGAAGAAGCCCAGGTCCACAGCTGTCCAGAGGTGGCATTTCTTATCAGATTCAGAGCACTGTGTGCAGAAAAGAATAAATAAAATAAGTTTTTAAAAGTATTAGATCCGTTGCTGCATTTTCCTCCCCATGCTTCTGTCTTTACAGCAGAAGACTTTCAGCAGCTATGACAAAAGGGGAACAATTCTGTCTTAGGCTGTCATTGTATTGCAGCTAAATAGCAGCTGTCCACTGTATAAAAAGAACAACCCCCAAAACAAATAGAAAAAAATACTGAACTGACTAGACACTGAAGAGGGGAGGAATAAAGCATTAAATCTCACCTTAAACTCCCCAAAATTCAACAGCCCAGGGAGCTGGAAAGACCCCCAACTTCCAAACTGGATCCCAGAGCGGAAAAAATTCAGGGTGAAGGTGGCAGCCATGGAACAGAAAAGCTGAGGAGGTAAAAAAAAGAAAAAGGAGGAAGAAGTGAAGACTCCTAAATAAAGATTAGCACAGTCAGCTCTTCCTTGAGACTTATGAAGCCTGGGGAAGGGAACCTCAGAGTCTTCTCAGGCTTTAGGAAAAGAATCCACTGAGGTATAACACCCATTCCCTGGCACAAAAAAGAGCAGAGCTAGAAGGGGCTACTAGAACCATCTGATTTGGTTTCCCACACAAGAAGTTAGGAATTTCACCTAGCAATTCTTGCAGAAAAGCAGAAAGAAATCCAGCACCTGCCTCCTCTGTCTGCTCCCAAAGAATGGGATGGCAAAGAGCCCAGGCACAAAAGCTCTTTCTCCCAGGAACACTCAATTTGCTGCCTACAGAGCTGCCCCAGATAGTACCCGACTCGTGTCTGCTCCTGACCTGCAGGAATTGTGGAGCACTGATAGAGCAGGCCACCTCTCTCCTCCAAGAGGACAGGATAATCTGAGTACCCTCACAGACCAGCTCTCCCAAAGGGAGGGATGCACAGGAAGAGCCAGAGTCATTACTCACCACTTTCCATGTAAGTCCCTGGTTCCAGAAAGAAGAACCTTCTTCCAGGCTGAAGAGAGTGCCCCCGATCGGGGCTCCAAAGGCAGCCGCAACCCCCGCGGCAGCTCCAGCAGATACAAAATCCCTCTTATCCCTGAAGAGCAAAAAACAATCTCAGCTTAGCGAAACAGAGCTGTGGAAGTGCTCAGGTTCTGCAAAGTAAGACACCGTTCTCATTTAGGGATGTATTCTAGGGATACAGGAGTGACAGCTGGGACACGTGCTGGCCATGGCAAGTGACACCATTTATTCAGTAAGTGGTGGTAGCATCGTGCTCTTTCTCTAGAGAATCAACACAGAGCAGAACTCTGGCACTACACAACTGCCCAGTATATGAGGAATCGTCCCAAACTGTGAGACTCCAGCATTACTTGAAAGAATGAGAGAGAGAAGGGCAAGATCTTGTTCACATTCAGGTGAACCAACCTTCCCTGTAGTATATCTTGGCCCTAAGGGGTGAGTAATGGAGCTTGTTCCCAACAATAAAGTCATTTAACCATTCAGAAGAAAGGTTTTAAATGGGTAGAGATTTGCTGAGTAGAGCAAGAGAACATCAGTGAACATGGAGACCAGAGCAGAGCAGCATGAAAGAGTCATGTCCTGGTGTTGTCTCACTGCAGAGTGAAACTGCAGGGCACCAGAGAGAACCTGAACAAACGACTGATTCATCCCAGCCCAGTTTGCTCACTCATCCTCCTCTCCCCTCCTCCACACCCCGGGCACAGTACCTGTCACTGCGGAAATAGGGAAAGTTAAACTGGATCTTCCTCAAGGAGATGCTCTGGAACTAAACAAAGTAAAGAGTTGGAAACATAGGAGATGGAAACTTAACTCCTCACAGTCCCCTTACAAAGCAGCAGTGTGACCAGGCCAGCGACCCAGGCCAGCACTAACCTGTGGCAAACCCGCACCCACGACAGCACCGCTGTGGATCATTGGACCCTCCTTCCCAACAAAAAGACCTGGAAAAAACAGAACTGATGAGGCAACAAGCTCCCTGCTGCCCTCCCTTGCTGACAAGGCCAGGAGAGGTCAGCTTGCCAGTCTCATGCCATGGCACAGGAGATCCCCTGTGCCAAGTCTGTAGCTCCTCCCTCTCCCCTCAGCAGGAAGGAAGGTGCTGACCCCCTCAGCTCTGGAAATATTTGTGAAGACTTGCACAGACTTCACATTCCAAGTGGGTAGAACCATTCAGAGACAAGCTGCTACAAGGATTCTGAACTCTCCCAGTCACTCTGCCCTGCTGCCCAGAACACAGCCTCCTTCAGGCTGCTCTAGACAATGTGTTCTGGAGAACTGTCAGGTGTCCCTCTTGGACTGAGCCAGAACAAGTCACTTCTGAGTAGCTCACCCAGAAAAGCACTTGCTCCCCCAACAGTCCCTATCTTTCTTTCTGTTTTCTATTCTATATATGCTTTCAGGGCTCATGACTGCTCCAGCCCATCAAAATCATTTTACTGCAAAGGCAAGAGAAGCCTCTTGTGCCCAGCATACAGCAGGGACAGCAGCTTTCCCTCTTTCAGTGACTCCTTATGCCGAAAAAGAACCCCCAAACAACACCCCCCCAGCCCCTCTTACCTCCTGCCACACTGAAGAGCACTCCCAGAGCTTTGCACACCACTGTCCGGAGACGCACAACTCCTGGAACTTTTACCCCGTTGAGGTAGCACTTAATTTCAGGAATTCCTGATCCAGCTGCTACAGGCTGCAGAAGAGAAACACTGAGGCTGTGCTGCATCCATTTCATAGCTGACCAACAATATCTCATCACAGACCACATCAAGGGACCAAGAGTCCCTGCTCAGCTAGGTCAATTAGCACTGTGAAGCTAGTTTGATGTCACGGGGTGGAAAGTATTTCCAGCAAGAGGAAACTCCACACCCAGGACCTGTGTGAGAGGCAAGGGAGACTACGTTAAGGAACTAAGTGGACTTAAGTCTTACTTGGATCAGGACTAGAAGACTGGCAAGAAAGACAAAGGTGAGGTTGAAACCCAGCAGCTCCAGCAAGGACAAGGCAAGACAGCCTTTCTCAGTGCATTCTTCCACCGCTGCAGCGACAGTCAAGGAAAACAACATTTCCCCCCCACCAATACACACCCCTTTTCTGTACTGCCTGGGGGTCTCCCTGGCATCAGGAGCCAAGCCTGAGCTCCCTAATCCAGCCAAGGCAGCTGGCACAACCCACCAGGAAGCCAGGCTTCCTTTTCAGAGCTCAGGACTGAGCTGCAAGGAAGGGAAACCACAGCGTTCTTTCAGGGATTAGGCTCTGCCTATGTACACGATACTGGAAATGTTTCTTGGTTTTGAGGGCTGAATTACATGAGCAAGCTGAAAACTTGATTAATCAACAACGTGACTGATGGCAGAAGTCTGAGAGTCAGCCGTTCTGAGCAAAACATGGCAACAGAAAGGGAAAGGTCACTCAAGTCCAGTAGGAGCTCATACACTAGGTAAAAGATACAGCTTTGTACCACCCGGAACTTGAGCTGGGTAAAGAGGCGTACAAAGAAATCCACAAAGAGGCCAACCTATGGAAAAGCAAGCAGATTTGCCATCAAAAATTACAACACACGAATAACAAAGACCACCCTCTAAGAAGTCCTACCAGAAATACGCACACATGGGAGGACAGAGAATGAAGAAGGCAAAAGTAGTATTCAAAGTTAACTCCAGAGGCTCAGATTTGCTGCCTCCCTCGTGCTCACTGGGACAGCTCCATCCTAGAATTATCCCTGAGGAGAAGCGTGTCAAAGTACTGATCTGGCAGCATTTTTAACACCCACAACATACTTGTGGGTACAGAAGAAAGCGGGTGTTTAACTGAGGCAGACAGTCAGCAGAGCTAATTTTCAATCACGTGCAATGACACTAGTACTGCCAAAGAGAAAACGTACAGTTCAGCTGTAAATTGGCATCCTTTTTGATTAAGTCCTCCCTTTGGACAGGGTTTACTCTCTGTAGAATTAAAGGAATTGCCAGAATACTTTGCAAAGAAAGCAGAGCAAGTTCTAGAAGGAAAAAAAGGCTTCTTAGAAAATAATCAGGCAATAACATGTCCCAGAAGACTCCTGGAGCTACCAAGCTCTCCAGGAAGGAGAATGTTTCCTCCTTTTGACTCCTCAGACATTAATTTCTAAATTATTCCTGATTTACCTCACGAAATTTTCCTCATTCCCCAAACAGCATGGGCCTTACCAGTCCTGTGCAGACTCCAATAGCGAAAACCATCACCCACTTCACTGCTTCATATCTCTGGGCTTTCTGCTTAGGAAGAAGGTAAGAGAACAAAAAAAAAAAAAGCCAAGTCAAAGCAACACAGAAATGGGGATCAGAAAAACGGTTGGGAGGGACCTTTCAAGGTCATCTAGTTCAACCCCACTGCAGGAAGCAGGGACACCTGCAACTGGAGCAGGGTGCTCTGAGCCCTGGCCAACCTGACCTTGCACACTTCCAGTGATGGGGCACCCACAGCTACTCTGGGCAAATTTCTCTGGGCCATTGCCAGAGTTTTAGCTCTCAGGCTAATGAAAAAGAAAGAACAAGGGTCTACCTTGTTGTCCATGCTCTCCAAAACTTCCAAGTAGGGGTCATTGATACAGCGATCATAATCCAAGCTCTGAAAGAATGTCAAAAGGTCAATTTAAGAGAATCAGCTGCAACAGATTGTGCAAAAACCTACGGATAGAAGGCCTTGTTAAATATTATAGAAGTCATCGCTGTCGCTCCCCCGCCCCCAGTAGTTTCTGCAAATGGTAGCAGAAAAAAACTTCCTGGAAACAACTTCATTTAGACATTTTCAGCAGAGTTAGAACCTGAGAAATGGGAAGCAGAAGAACAGGCCAATTTCAGTTCCCAAGCTGGAACCAAACGGGAACACGACTGATTAATAAAACTTTAATCTAATGAAGTCAGACTGCACAGATTTAGACTTTACTTCTTTAAATGCCTCCAATTGGACAGACCAAGGATACCATTAGATCTTCATGTTTAATTTCTTGCTACAACAGGAGCACCAGACAGGAATTCCTCTCCAGATGAACAGCATCAATTCTTAAGCTTACCCCCCCAGGGAGTTAAAAGCAATACAGAGTTGCTCAGTCATACCCACAAAGTACCACCAGCTTCTATCTACATCAGCTCCATCTTTCCAAGCAAAGCAGTAACAGGCTGAGCCAGTGACACCCATGCTGACAGCAACTGCTCAGGGCCATCATAAGGACATGGAAAAGTAAAATCTCCTGTAAGAAACAGGATCTGATAGATGGGGAGCTCTGCCAGAGATGGCAGTAAGGCAACAGCAACCAAGGAGCCGCAGATGCTTTCTACAGTCCTGAAGAAATGAGAGCACCAGAACCTGTAAATCTTACACTAACAAAGCAGAACAACACAGCACGCTCTGAAAATTAATTTTCTCAGCAAGAGTCTGACTTCAGCAGTGATGTTTCAAGCTCTGCTCACAGGGCTTTAACCCAGAAACATGGAACCACAAGGAGCAGTTCTGTGCAAGTGCATCAAGTCGGTCCAGTGATGCTTTTCAAGGCCTGTAACAAACTGAAGCTGATGGAAACTTGTCTGTGGGTCTTCTCAGGTTAATTTCCCACCTCATAGTCTTTGCGTGGAAGGATCTCATCCTCCTCTTCATGAGTTTCTCCCAGGATTGTCTGCAAACAAACAAACAGGGGAAGGAAAATAAATATCAGGGGAATCAAATGCACATACAGCTGCTCACGAACATTGGGAGCAAAGCCAAAATTCGGGAAGGTCTAAGCCACTACTGCTTATAAAGGCAGGGGATGGATAATCAGGTTACTACTTCCTTTGGGGTAACTGTTTAGGGCCTTATAGAGAACATGCTGCGCTGTGTCTACACAGCAGCTCCCCACAGCATCGCCCAGCAGAGCACGGGACCCCCACCCCTGCTGCTTCAACCCAGCAGGTCCCGGGGAAGCCCAGGACAAGGACCTTGCTCCCCTGGCAGAGCCTCCCCCGCCAAGGGCTCCAGGGCTGCTGCACCGGCGTGGGCAGAGGCACCGGCCACAGCGGAAGGGACACCGGGCCCGGGACACTGGGCGGTACCGGCTGGGGCAGCGGGCATGGCACGGGGGAAGGAAGGAGCGGGAACGGGCTGAGGCAGCGGGAACGGCACCGGGAAAGGAGCGGGAACGGGCTGAGGCAGCGGGCACTGGGGCGCTGGGCCAAGCGCCGGCTGAGGTACCGGGCCCTGAGGCGGCGGCACCGGGAGCGAAGGCACCGCGGGCTGAGGCACCGCGCCCCAAGAAGCCGGCGGCAGGGAGGGAGATACCGCGCCCTGAGGCAGCGGCACCGGGAGCGCAGGCAGCAGGCCCAGCGCCATAGCAACGCTGAACGCCCGCCCCCAGGCGCTGCGCGGCGGCAGGGCCGTGACGGAGCCCGGTACCGAAAGGCCGCCAGCGCGCACAAGGCCGGGGGCGGCCGGGTACGGGAAGGGAGGGGGGTGGGTGCCGCGGTCGTACCAGCTCCTCGGGGGTGCGGCTCTCCCGCTCGCCGCAGCAGCGCGGGCAGCAGCAGCAGCACGGCCCGGACCCGCACCCCGCCATTTGCCGCCGCCGCCGCCGCCTCTTCCCGGCCCCACCCGCGGCCCCCGCGCCGCGCGTGACCCCGCC
>JANVCC010000174.1:736986-810800 GCA_025345505.1 Todiramphus chloris collaris
GGCCCCGCCCCTCCCGCCGCTGCCGCCGCCGCCGCGCGGGGCGCCACGTGACCCGCCCCCGGCCGGGCCCTTAAAGCGGCGGGCACAGGGACCTCGCGCGCCCTGCCCCGCACCGCCCGGAGGTGAGCGGGGACCCGGGGAGGGGGGGAGGCTGCGGGGGGGACCCCGACCCCCGGCACCGACCCCCGACACCGACCCCCCACACCGCCCCCTCTTCCCGCCGCGGGGCTCGGCTGAGCTGCCGCTACGGCCCGGCCCGGCCCGCCCCCGCCCTGCCCGCCGGACGCTTCGGGCCGCGCCGCGCTCCCGGCGGGGTCACCTGAGGTGAGGGAACGACGGGGCGGACACGGGAGCGCTGCCTGGCCCCGAACCCCCCGCAGCGGGGACCCCCGGGCGTTGACTGGCGCCCCTTCTCCCGAATCCCCCCTCACACACACACACACACACACACACACACACAGGGGCCTTGGCGGAGGATCCAGCCGCTGCCCCGTGTCTGCCCCCTAGGGCTGCTGCCCCCCTGCCCTGCCCTGGACACGGCCCTTGGTGGGGGGGGGTGTCACCCTATACCCTGGGCACAGGGCACCAAGGCCCTGGACACAGCCTTTACAGGGGGTTGTCACCCCCCTGCCGTGCCCCGGGCACATCCCTTGCAGGGAGCTGTCACCCCCTACCCCTGGGCACAGGGCACCAAGGCCCTGGACACGTCCCTTGCAGGCGTGCGCAGCCCCTGTGAAGTGCCCACGTGTGCAGGGAGTTGAGCCTGGCTGGTCCAAGGAAGCTTAGAAGGCTGCAGCCCCCCTGCGCCACACGGGTGGGTGACAGCTCAGGGCTGGAAGCTGTGAGAACACCCTCCAGAGAAGGAACAGCATCACAAACACAACAGGCACCTCTGCTGAGCAGCATCAGTGTGCTGAACTGTAGATCTGAGCTCTGCAGCACAGTAGAGACAGAGGAGCAGGAGTTCTGACCCAGCAGAGCCGACTGGCGTTTAAAAATAGTCTTACTTTGCAATTGTTTGTTGCTTAGAAAAAATCTTTTTTTTCTTTTTGCACTAACTCGAGCTTCTGCCAGCCACCCCGCGAGGCTTCTGGCGGTAAGAAAGCTGCTCCAAGAATTTAAGTGGAGCCTGTCTTTGTTGTGGTTCTAGTTTGCCAGTAAGATAAGAACCTTTCCTCCACGGTAAGTCTCATCCCACAGAGACATCGATCCACCCCTTGTGCCAGGTGTGAAATCTCAAGCAGGAAAACAGAGGTCCTTTGATTTGCCGCGGCGGTGGCGAGCTTGTTAAGATAAGATAGTGGGTTTTGCACCGCTAGCTTGATCACCGGCGTGTGCTTTGGGATAATTCTCCCTGATTAGTGCCACGTGGATGTCAGGCAAAGTCCTCTGAGAGAGTTTGGTCGGGGCTGGTGCTGTGCACGTGGTTGGTTTTCCTTTGCTTGTCAACAGGTCTTTTTTTTTACGGGGTTGATATGCAAGAGATTTAAGGCTTCCGGGTGCTCTTGGCAGCAGGTGGCCTGTGCTCCCTTCTCTTATCTCCTGCCAGGTGGTAAAAGTAGACTTTCTCCCAAAGGGTTTTGCTTCACAACTCGAGGTAAACAGTAGATGCTGAGTTCAAAGTCTTCTTGGATGACCTAAACCCCCAGAGCTTACGATAAGGTCAGACAGCGTTTCCTCCACAGCAGGCTCCAGCGTTACATCACCCCAGACAGCTTGCTGCTTCCCAGTGACAATTTTAACTTTTGGCAGGTACACCAGATCCCAAGGCCACCCGCTGCACGTGGGTACTGTGGCTTGCTAAGGTGTAGTCAGGGCAGAAGGGATGTTGACCTGACTCTTCTGAGAGCCAGATTTGACCCAGCAGGCAGAGAAGAGCCGCACCAAAGCGGCATGAAGCCATCTGCTGTGTTATTTCTCAGCCCTGTCTAAACACAGGCTTTTTATCGTGCCTTCACCAGAGCCCCAGCACTGCTTAGAGCCAGGGCTGCCAAAAGGGGGTCCCTGATGAGAGGTAACGTTGGGTCTCGGCATAGGCATCCTTCTCCTCCGGGGACTGCTCCTTGCTGTGACCTGCATCCTATCCTTGTACCCACTGTGTTCCTTCTGTTCTCCTCCAGAGACCTCACCATGGTCAACGAGACCCAGCATCCCTGCAGTGCCAGCTCCAGCTCCAAGTCCGACGCTGGCAGCAGTAGCGGGAGCGAGAGCTCCAAGGACAGCTCGCGCTGCTCCACCCCCGTCCTCGATGCCGACCGTCACGAGCGCCTGCGGGAGAAGATGCGGCGGCGGCAGGACTCTGGAGAGAAGTGGTTCTCCTTGGAGTTCTTCCCTCCGCGCACGGCCAATGCTGCCGTCAATCTCATCTCTAGGTGGGGGCTGCAGGGTGGGAGAGGTGAAAGTGTCTTTGGTGGAGGGCTGGGAAATAGCTAACGAGGCAGGCTCTGCCCCATGCTCTGTCTCCCCTTCCAGGTGACGAAGCAGGTAATGGGGCTGTGCTTTCCTGCTGAGGAAGGTAATGGACACCAGGTAACTTAACTCTTCAGGGCCTCCAAGGAAGACGAGTGTCACGGTGGGGTTACTGAAGGGGCAAGAGTGTTTCCCCTCTCCCATGCTCTGTGAAGATGGAGCAGCCCCACTGTCATGCCGTGGGGCTGAGGCAGATTGCCGGGAGACAACAGAGCAGAAAAGTACCTGTTAAAAGCACAGACAATTAATTGATGGACAGCATGTCCAAGTCTCTGCAACAGAAGACTCCACGTGTTTTCAGAATCATCCAGCCCCTATGGCTTGTGCCTCTGTTACAGAGGATTACAGGTTTAGCCTCTCAGATAGGTGTCCCTGAGCTAAAGGTTCTCCTGGAGCCCAATGTGGAGCTCCAACATACTCACCTGGAGAAGAGGGAGTTGCATAACTTTTTGTATCTGATGGATGCCAGTGACAGGTTTACTTTAAACCGAAGGGCCTGTTCCAAGCCAGAGCAGGAGAGACAACTTAGGGGAGCCTTTGTCCCTCCTGGTAGGCACACTTGGGAACACAACAAAGATCCAGCCCATCTTTCCATAACTGTGGCCTCTATGGTTAAAGCTGGGAACAAGAGGTTGCAGCACAGTCTCCCATCTCAAAAAGAATGGGACTTGCTGTGTGGCAGAAGACTTGTCAGTCTAATGGGAGATGCTGGGAGGAAGTTTATTCTACACAAAACGCCTAAGTTGCCTCTTCTTCAAAGAGCCTGTAAGTTCCTCATACAGCCTTAGAGGGTGACTTGCCTTATTTACATTGGCCATGTGCTGAACTCCTAGTTCGGCGCTGTTCTCTGCCTCTCCTGCTGCTGTCATCCAAGTTCTCTCTGTCTGTTGCTAACATTCCAGCAGTGAGCAGGATCTCCTAGGTGAAGAGAGGGGAGGTGGCTACGTGGTAGGGAGGTGGCTACGTGGTAGGCTAACACAGCTCTGAAATCCACAGGTTTGACCGCATGGCGGCAGGCGGGCCGCTCTTCATCGACGTGACGTGGCACCCCGCAGGAGACCCAGGATCTGACAAGGAAACCTCTTCCATGATCATTGCCAACACTGCTGTCAACTACTGTGGCCTGGAGACCATCCTGCACATGACGTGCTGCAATCAGACCAAGGATGACATCACGGGGCATCTGCAGAAGGCCAAGCGGCTCGGCTTGAAGAACATCATGGCGTTGCGTGGAGGTGAATCCTTTTGTCCAGTGATGCATTAAGGCTGAGGTTGCATTGCTCTTGCATTTGATTCCAGGGCAAAAAAAAAAAAGAAAAAAAAAAAAAAGATTTTTTGAGGCACCTTTTGCCTAAAACTGCAAACTCGGAGGTTTCACCTTGTCTTCCTTTTGACAGCAGGAGGTTTTTGCAGCGCTAGCAGATCTGAGTCCAGCAGACAGTTGGAGAGAGCTGTGGATTTGTTCTCTTCTCAGATCCTGTCGGTGAAGAGTGGGAGGAAGAAGTCGATGGCTTCAACTACGCTGTTGACCTGGTTAAGCACATTCGCAATGAATTTGATGATTACTTTGACATCTGTGTGGCAGGTAAATGTCTTTCATTGCAGACTGGGGGGTAGGGTCTGAGATAAGGAAGTCAGCTCAGCAGTCCCTCCCTGGACCTGGGCTGTGACAGTACCAGCAGATTGGCTACTTTCTAATTTCTAGTGTCCTGACCACCAGGGTTTCACATTTTGCTTTTCTCCCTTCCCCCCAAAGGCTACCCCACGGGTCATCCTGAAGCAGAGAGCTATGAGGCAGACCTCAGGCACTTGAAGGAGAAAGTCTTTGCTGGGGCAGACTTCATCATTACGCAGCTTTTCTTCCGCTCAGAAACCTTTCTTAAGTTCATGAAGGACTGTCAAGCCATTGGCATCACCTGCCCCATTATTCCTGGCATCTTCCCAATACAGGTGAAATCCAGTAGTTCTGGTCTGGGGAGGGAATAAGGATCCCAGGACGTTGGGAGTTTATGGGTCAGGGCCTGAGAGGGATCTGTAAAGATGCTCCACAAAATTTCTGGGAAGTGAGAGTGCTAAACTTGTGATAGATCTGTACATGGTTGGCCAAATTAAACCCCTAGGAGTGTCATAAGCTTAAAAGGTTGATTTAAAGAGCATATAAAGGACAGTGATCTCCCTGTCCTAAGGTGTTAAGTCATCACTGTCAGCTCATGCTAAGAAATTCCCTTTTAAGTGGCATCACCAGGGCTGTGTTTCCATCCTAGAGATGGGGCCTAGGAGTAGAATCCAGGAGCCCCAATACTAAATCCCCTGACACAGAACTGAGATCAAATACCTGTGTTACTGGGATGTCAGAAAAGGGCCTTGGAGAATAAAACAAGATTCTCCTGCGTCTTCATCCAGGGTTACCACTCCCTGCGCCAGCTGGTGAAGCTCTCCAAGCTGGAAGTGCCTCAAGAAATCAAAGATGTGATTGAACCCATCAAGGACAACGATGCAGCTATCCGCAACTACGGGGTGGAGCTGGCAGTGTCCATGTGCCGGGAGCTGTTGGATAGTGGTGTGGTGCACGGGCTCCATTTTTATACCCTCAATCGGGAAGTGGCTACTATCGAAGTCCTTAAGCGCCTGGGTGTATGGAATGAGGACCCCAGGTGAGTAGAATATGCTGGCTTCTGTGAGTTCCCCTTTCCCATCCATCCATCCATCCCATCTGCTGAAGGCTCAAGCCATGGCTGGGTTGACACTTCTCCTCTGCTGCTCTGGGGTTGGTTTGTTGGGGTTTTTTTAGCACCTTTCTACATCTTGAAGTTCACGCTTCCTACAGGTCTCTGACCAAAGCTGGGAGGAATAGAGGAGACAGCTGAAGGAGGAATGTGGTTTAGTCAAGTGGCTTTAAAGTAGCCTGGTCTGGAACTTTAAAAACCTAAACTCTGCCATTTGGAAGCAACAGGGTTTTTGAGGTGTGTCCAGACCCCTCTTCCAGGATGGGTGCTGTGTAAGCTCCTGCTGTGGCTTTCTAGCTTCACACAGTGCTTTTCCTGGACCTTATCCCATTTCAGATGTCAGTCCTGTAGACACTGGGGAACTGAGTGGGAAAAGATTATTTTTAACTTTTTTTTTTCATAAAGAAGAGTTTTCTATTCTACTTCATGACAAATCTGAGTTTTTCTCAGCTCCTGTTACTAGCTCTCTCCAGTGGAAGGGCTTCCAACCTGTAGTGGAAAGTCAGTAGAGGAAGTATGTTAACATCTGCTCCTCCCATGCAGGCGGCCTCTGCCCTGGGCAGTCAGTGCTCATCCCAAGAGAAGAGTTGAAGATGTTCGGCCAATCTTCTGGGCCTCTAGGCCTAAGAGTTACATCTATCGAACTCAGGAGTGGGATGATTTCCCCAATGGCCGATGGTAAGTTGTTATCCTGCTGAGGCAGTGAGGTAGAGGTGTGGTATGAAAGCCTGCTCCACAATTGGTCTCTCATCATTAGTGGGGGTCCTCCTCAGCATGCTTTGGGCTTGACAGAACAGGTGGCTTCTTAAAGTAGTCCCCAGTTGCTTGGATTTGAATGAGAGAAGAGTGGTGCTGAGATGTTGAGGCTTTTGGTCTCTAGGTGGATTTTGTTGGATACTTCTCTTCCTGGGTGTCTGTCGTCTTGTGTCACCAAATCCACTCATCTTCCTCAGTCGCTCCTTAATCCTGTGTCTGCTCCTCTTACAGGGGGAACTCCTCCTCTCCAGCCTTTGGAGAGCTAAAGGACTATTACCTCTTCTACCTGAAGAGCAAGTCTCCTCGGGAGGAGCTCCTGAAGATGTGGGGAGAAGAGCTGACTGGTGAGGAAAGCGTCTTTGAGGTGTTCACATGTTACATCACTGGAGAACCAAACAAGAATGGTTACAAGGTGAGTGCTGGCCCAGGAAGCGACAGTCAGTGCGGCACAGACAGTAGCATGTATTTCTTCTTGCTCCTGATACCACATTGTTCTTCTGAACAAGATCTGGCACTTTCCTATCCAAAAGGAATTGCTGAAATAGTGTCTGAAGGGAGTCCAACAGCCAAAGGTAGGGCTTGGACATAAAGGAAAGCTGCTATAGTACGACAGGACCAGTTTCAATAGACTTCAGCAGTCATTCTAGAGTTGAGGATCTCCTGCCCCTTGAACCAAACCTGGGAGTTCTGTCCAGAAGTAGGTGTGTTGGAGACCATCAGGGTACTTCTGAGTTCCTTCAACATTCAGCCAAAGGGTTGTTACAGCCCTGGTGAGCCATCCTTTCTCCTCACACTAGGTTACCTGTATGCCTTGGAATGATGACCCTCTTGCTACTGAGACCAACCTTCTGAAGGAGCAGCTGGAGAAGGTTAACAGACGAGGAATCCTGACCATCAACTCCCAGCCAAACATCAATGGCAAACCATCCACAGACCCCATTGTAGGCTGGGGACCCAGTGGAGGTTATGTCTTCCAAAAGGTACTGTGCTACTCTGGGCTAGGCAGCAAACAGTTATGACCCAGTAGTTCCCCAACTTGAACTGGGGAGCCCAGAACTGGACCCAGTACTGCAGATGTGGCCTCCCTAGGGCAGAGTGGAGGGGCAGAACCTCCCTACGTTTGCTGATGCAGGAAGCACCTGGGAATCAACAAGAGAGAATCTTTACCAATCTAGCTTTTCATGGCAGTAAGTGGGCATTTAAAAGTTCCCCTCTCTGTCCTTCCCTAAGGCAGAGCTCTCCACCAGTTACCCCCAGCACTGCTCTTCAGACAGCTGCCAGGTTCCTTCTCTGGTCTGCCAGCAGCTTCACTTGCCTCCCAGTCATGCATTTTGAGGCCCTAGAGCCTTCCCACTAATGGCTGTAGTAGGAATCTCCCTGCGAGGTAAATACCAACCAAGTGGCTCACACCAGGAAACAAAGCAGCCTTGTTCAGAAGGGATCCCAACCGCTCAAGCCAGGAGACCAGCAGATGGCAAATGCTGTTATGCTTTCAAAGGAAGAAATTCCCCCGAGGTGAGGGGAAATCCATCATCTCACACAATAGCCAGGAAATGGGAGGAGGGGCAGCAGTTGTTGGGAGCAGCCAAGCACAGAGCAGCGTAGATGGAGCAAGTACAGAATTCGGTTGTATTAACCACCCAGGGAGAACTGGGAACAAAAGATGAGGATGGGGACTGGTAGGGTGCTTGGAAGAGCCCAGCTGAGACCCCTCACGTCTGCTCCTGCTGGACTAGACTGCCCTGGCAGGATGCTGCTGTTCACAGCATACCAGGAGGTCGAGCTCAGGCCTCTTCCAGTCACTCTACTCTGTCTGGCACAAGTCATTTCCCAGGCATAGCATTTGTGCTTATGCTCTGGAGCTTATTCCAGCCTGTCTGCTTCCGTGGGCACAAAACAGGAAGACTGGAGACTTCCTGAGCTGACTGCTCCTTGGCTGTTACCTCTACTTTTATTACTCCCCTTCTAATTTGCTCTGCCCTTTGTTCATGCCTCCTGTGTAGTACATGTCTCAGAAAATGGACATAGAATTCTTAAGCTGCCTGGTTTCCAAGCAGCCCAGACTGTGCAGCTGTTCTCTCAGTTGCCTCTATGTGTCCCAGCCTTGCTGTGAGTAAACTTTTCCTCTTTGCCCTTCCCACCCCTCCCTGTAGGCATACCTGGAGTTCTTCACCTCCAGTGAGATCGTCACGGCACTGCTCAAAGTGCTGAAGAAGTACGAGCTGCGAGTGAACTACCACATTGTCAATGTCAAGGTAGGCTGCTCTTTACCCAACACCTTCCTTTCACCACCTTGGGAGAGAGGCAGACATCAGAGATTCAGATATCACAGCAAACCAAGTGGGGACACAAGGGCTGGTGAAGGGGAGGGCAAGTGAAACAAAGTCAGCTGTGATGTACAGCAGCTGCCTGATGATTCAGGAGGAGAGGGGGTAAATGCCCTTGTTCTGACTCACCCAATCCCTCCTCCAGCAGTTGCTTCAGAAAGGTTTTCCCTTCCTTTGGCAGGGCCAGAATATCACAAATGCCCCAGATCTGCAACCCAATGCTGTCACCTGGGGCATCTTCCCAGGCAGAGAGATCATCCAGCCCACTGTAGTGGATCCTGTAAGCTTCCTTTCCTGGAAGGTGAGTCCTCCTCCCTCCTGCTGGGTGCATTGCTGTGATGCCCTGGAAGTTCAGTGTCTGGTTTGGTTTGTCTGTGACACTTCTCACAGTAGATACTGTTGTGCTATTAGGTTGTAGAGGTCCAGATACTGCTCCCTCTGTACGAGGAGAACTTTGCTCCAGCAAGACCTCTTCACAGACACCAAGTTCCCAGTAGCAGGAGGCTTGGGAGCCTGCACTGACCCTACCTGGGGCTCTGGCTGGTGTAGCTCTCCCTCTCCTCTTCCACGCACAGGGGCAGTGTTGAGCCATTCTACTGCAAACATGTCTCCTTCCAGCTCTGAGCACTTCCCACTGCCTGGAAGCATGAGGCTCCTTGCTCAGCTCTTCCAGTTTTTACTGAGGAGAAACAAGCCATAGGCTGGACAGTCACATGTGGCACTGGTTGGCCTAAAGGCAGGAAGGTGAAAATGCAGCTCTCTAATGCATGCATCACACCACTGCCAACATTTGTTTTCTCCTTGGCAGGATGAGGCCTTTGCACTGTGGATCGAGCAATGGGCCAAGCTCTACGAAGAGGAGTCACCCTCCCGCATGATCATCCAGTACATCCATGACAACTACTACTTGGTCAACCTGGTGGACAATGACTTCCCGCTTGAAAACTGTCTCTGGCAGGTTGTGGATGATACTTTTGAGCTGTTGAATTCTCCAACTCAGCAGTGAAAATTCCTCTTTAATCCCTCCCTTCCTCCTTCCGTCCACTGACTTTGGGGAGAGAAAAAGCAGCTCCTGTGCTGATGGTGGCCCACACACTCCTAAACCCAGTGAGCTTTCTGCTCTACCCACACTACAGCTCTTCTGTCCCCACACAAAGGCTCCCTGGCCCCTTCTCACTGACCCAACAGCCAGAACTACCTGAACTGAGGCTCCAGACTGAGCCTGAAGGCCAGCTCTGGGATGAAGAGGTGCTAATCATGGCTGTGGTGATCACAGGAACAGGAGAACTCTTGTGCATCAATGGGGTAAAATTCAGGGGGATTCTACTAACACTCATGCCAGAGATGCTGCTTTGGGGGCAGACACACTCCAGTCAGCAGTGCCTATACAAGGAGACTATAGTTACCAATCCTGAATAGAAGGTCAAGTTGCTTTTATATTGCACTCCTAAGTGATCATATCAGGCTCTTTTGCACTCACTCCAGAAGAAGGTTCAAGTTTTACTCCCTAACTTTTCTCCTTTTATTGTATTTCCTGTTTCCTTTTTAATAAGAAAATCTGAATTTCACTTCTGGATGAAACATAATTTCTTAGATTAAATACAATAAAATACACAAATACAAACATCTCCTGTACTAGGCTGTAGTCTTATAAGTAGCAAAGTCTTGTTTGCAGAGTAATCAGCCTGGGACAAGGGAAAATTTTAAGAAACCATATTATCTGGGGGCAGTTCTGCCTTCACTTTCACCACGTGCCTTAAGTAAAGCATGGACAAAGCTCTTAAATCCTAAAGTTCACCCAACAGCAGCTGCTCAATCACAACCTTTGGCTCAGTTCTACAAGGCCACAGGAGTTAGGGTGGTTCTTTTCTAGTGCCTGTTGGGAAGGGTGACCTGTCTCTCCTGACCTAATGACTCTAAACAGCCTTAGGCCCCCCAGCCTTGCAATAAGGAGCTGGGGAGGCCACATAGGCTGCTTTGTGTACTTAGCAATCCTGCAAAGCTACCTCAGGCTAGGCAAACAAGGCCTTGGGGGAGGTCCCCGTGGAATTTTGAGATCCCTGCCATGCTGTGAGCATGCCTTTCAAACAAGCAAGGAAGAAAAGCCTTTTCCAGATTCTTCAGACCCTCTCATTACAGCTGTCTGAGGCTGGGCTCATATATCCAGGGTAATTACAGGGCATCAATCACAGGAGCAAGTAATGGGAAGGTTGGGGGTCAGACACGCCTGTCTTGCCTCAGCAAATCTTTTGGTGCTCAGCTGTTCCCAGCAGGTTTCTTCATCCCTCCTCCATTCAGCACAGAAAGGAACCAGCAGGAAGCAGTCAAGAGGTTGGCCACCCACTGAAAGGCTTAATGAAGAGCTGATGGACCTAGACAGAGGGAGGACTGGGAGCCACCTGGGAATCCCCCCCCAGGGGAAGAGCCAAATCTAAAAATAAAGAATTGCACCTACTGAGGACAGACCAGCCTTTGGAATCAACAGGACCTGCCCAGGACATTTCCACAGGAAAACTCCTGCTCATCATTTTAAGACTCAACTATTTGCTGACTTTCCTGCATGACACTAAACTCCTGGACAAGAAAAGCAAACACTGAATAAAGGGGGAGCCTCTAAGGTGGGTTTTTTTGATCTTTAATCAGAACTCCAGCAAAACCAGGGTCTGGAGGAGAAGGGAATGCAACCTCACAACAAAAGGGAATAACTTCTCCAATCTGTGCTCCTTAGGGAGGTAGGATCTCAGTCCTGGAAAGAGGAGCTTTCACGAGGTACCATCTCTTTCTGGTTGTCCTTTGGCCTGGTGCTTCTGGCCCAGTGCACTGCTTTATGGGAGCTGAGTTGTGGCTTTCTTGCTTGCACAGGTCCAGCCCTCTGTGGTGACAGCCAGTGGTGTCCTCCAGTGTCCCCAAAGAAGCAGCAGCTGGCAGGCTGGCCCCAGACCTTTCAGCAGGTTCTTTTGTCCTTGAGCTTGAACGCTGTGAGCTGGCGCCACCTTCCAAAGGCCTTAAACAGTAAAAGTGGACAAATGAAATACCCAGGTTACCCTCTGGGGGTGGCAGTCCCCCTCACAGAACCCATTAAGTGCAGCTTTTCCTCCAGCAATGGCTAAGCCAAGGGCCTCACCCTCCACTTGGAGCCCTTCCCTGCCCCCCCTGTGTTCCCAGGGCCAGTAAGTGAAGCACAGAGTACAAATCAATGTGAGAAAAGGAAGAGCAATGCCCCCCCTCTGCCCCCTAATTTCACTTTAAGGAGGACCTAATCCTGCACAGATCTTTGGGGGTCAGGCAGAGGAGCAAACTGGCTATTTAAGCTCTATGGCTTTTCCTCCTCGACTCCAATTTACAGCAACCTGCCTGCCCTGGGTGCAAGTCAGCACAATCCCCTGCACCAATGTGGAGCCTGTTTCTCCTCCTGAGAGGCAGGGGATTAGTGGATTAACATCTCTGGTAACAGTGGGGAAAGGGGCACACGTTGAAGAAAACCAACTGCTGCTGAAAAAACACTCAAAGATGAGCCCATAGAAAGCTGGAAGCTATTTCCCTTTGTCACAGGTAAGTCCCATTCCTTGATATATTCAACTTCTCCCTAAGCAAGCGCTCTGTGTGGGGAGAGAGGTACAAAGAACACCAGTTGTTCCTTCAGGGTGCTTTTTGGTTCACTGAGGTCCACAGAATTAAAGCAGTGATAAATGTTTACCTGAGACAGCAGGCTCCTGGTTTCCTCCTCCACAAACTTCTGCACCACACAGCTTTGCAAGTGTCGTCTTCTCCACACTCTCCAGGCATTTTCCAGCAGCCGCTGCTGGGCCTGCCAGGAGAAAAGGCAGTGCAGAGATGAACTGGGCTCTGGCAGACAAATCATCCCTTGCCTCTAGTCCCACTTTGCCTCCAGTTGCTTTCTCACATCCCTCTTGAATGGCTTTGCACTGGTAACGAATAAAGCTGCCTCCTAACAAAGCTCCTGCTGCACCACTGGCTCCTGCAAATATTGTGGCTAATTAAGTCCCAGTGCCCCAGTAACACCCATCATTCCACCCTGGTGGCAGTACCAAGCACTCACCAACTCCTGCACCAGCATCGCCACCCTGCTGGCTTCTTTCCACTGGTGCCACCCCCGTGCCAGGCAGCGCAGTCTCCCGTGACACTGGCACCGGCGAAGAATCACTGTGCCACGCCACCACCTCAGGTACTTCCTCCTACAGGCAAGAGGGGAAGATAAGTTTTAGCAGCCCAACAGCCCTACCAGGGAGTCCTCCCCTGCTGGCAGCAACAAGAGGAAGCCCAGAGCCCTCCACTCCACTTACCCAAGCCACTGCTCATCCCACTCCTCCAAGTCCACCTCCGCTTTGTTCTCCTGGATCCTTGCATGTGCAGGAGAGGGTCCTACCACACCAGGTCTCTCCACCAGGTGAGGCAGCTGCAGCCTTTCAGCCCTGTGTTGGCTTCTGTAGATCACCAGCCAGCGATGAATGGCACTGGGGAAAAGCCCAAGAGGGGCAGCTGGTGCTGAGCTGCTTTCTCTGCCTCTTCTGCTTTCTAGGAAAGAAAAGAGGAATCACACTGGAGCCAACATGGAGAGACCAGAGTTGCCACGAGCCCTCAGTCCTTTGGCTCCTGAACGCAGAGGCAACCTGCAGTTTGAATGCCACAGGCACCTACTGCCCGGAGGAATCCCAGTCTCCAGCTGGCAGAAACACTGCTCCCCTTCCTGCCTCCCCCTCCCCGCACAGCCCCACGAGAGGAAGAGAGGAGAGGGCATCTTACTCATGGACCAAGTCAGACACATCTTCCTGCTCTTCCGAGCACCGATCGGGGTGCTGCGCTGCCGCGAGCACTGGGAAAAGGCAGCTGCTTGTGTCCAGTGGTTGCAGGCCTGTGGACAGACAGGACACAGCCACAGCCACAGCCACGCCATGCAAAGGAGGCCCAGAGGTGCTTTTGTGTTCCTATCCCTGCAGGCAGCTCAAGCTGCTAGACCCCAAGCTGGGAACCACACAGATGAGATCCCAGCAGGGCTGACTCGGCCCTTCAAAAGCCATCGACCTCTTTGGGCTTTGCTAAGCTGTGAGTCTTCTGAAAAAGGCCCTAACTCTGTGACAGCTCTCTGTGCTCTGCAGGGACAGTGATTATGCCATCTCCTCTTGGAGCACAGAGGAAGGAGGGCTCTTGTCTCTCTGCTCAGGACATCCCCAGTCCTCAAGGCTGTGCTCCAGCTGGATGCTCCAAGCAGTGCCAGATCATGGCGATGAAGTTGTGTGGCACAGTCTGGAAAGAATTTCAAGGCTGGGACTAAGCAGTCACCACAGGTCAGCCCAGGATTTTGTACAAGCCTTGTCCACACCTCTCAGTGCCTAGGGAGGTCTTTGGGAGAAAACACAGCGTTCAGGAGAACCGTGCCATCAGGACCTTGGGCTGTTCTTACCTGTTTTACCATCTCCACGGACCCAAGGCGCAGAGCCTGCTGTCCTCTGGAGGCCAATCGCCAGCGGCGACGGGCTCTGCCCCGAGAGGGTTCCTGCCACTTCTGGTTTCTCTCTCCCAGTACCCTCTCCTCAGCTTTCAAGAATTTCCCCCTCCACACAGTGAAGCTCCCAACGAGGAGGCGATGCTCTCTGACCCGTCTAAAAGAGGAGAGGGCTTCCTGCTGCCTCAGTCTGCAAGCAGTGACCTGGCCCCAAGTGGCCAGGCACCTGAAAAGCAACACAAGCACAGAAAAGTGGTGAATGCCTGAAGTCACATCTCCGTGTCATGTAGACTAAATTCCACCTTCTCACCCCAGTGTCACACATAAGTAGTCAAAGCAAGGTCAACAAGGCAAAAAAGGCTGCTCCTGTTATTCTTTTTGCCACCAACATTTCTGTGTCTTTTCCTTTATTGCTCATTTTTCTAGCACCTTGTCCCTGGGAGGTGTTAAGTTCAGACTCCTCACTACAGGTTCTTTCCTTTAAAAACCCATTTTACTTCAGATCCCCAGCACTGTTACCTCTCAACTCCTCAAACCCCAGGAGCACATCTGCTTCCTTCTGCCTGTTTTAGCATTCCCTCCTCTTCAAAGGCCCCCGTGCACCGAATGCAGTGTTGCATTAGAGGTTTTCCCTTGCCTTCAAAACAAATGCTTTTCCTAGGCTGCCCTGCAATCATACATAGCAGATCCCTCAAAAAAAAGAAAGGAATTAAATCAGTCACCCCTCAATCCTTCTCTGTTTCTCAGTTGACCTTTGGGATGATGCCTGAGGAAGAATTTTTCCTTATGGCATGGGAATAAAACTGCTGAAATCACCTTGAGCACAGAACCCAGCAGGCTGCTTACACCTGCCTGCTGCAGAACCAGGCTGGATTTAAGGCAGCAGCTTGTTGCCAGATTCAGATTTTAATCTTTTTCTTGGCTGTCACAATCTAAGGGGATGGACATATAGGGGATGGACAACTAGAATCTTTAAGGAGACAATTTTATTTAAACACAAAACCAAACCACAGTCTACAGCAGTTGCTATGAGCAGCCCTGTCAATCTGCACCCACAATAATCTCCCTGTATCTTGCAGGCTGATGATGCACAGGAGGCCAGCCTTCCTCCTCACCCCAGAAGCCAATCTGCTTTTCACTCCTGGCTTATCCTTCGGGTTCCTTGTTCCACTTGGACTTTCATTATGCAAATCACCCCACCACACCATAGGGCCGAGGTGCAAATATCCTCTGCCTGGCAGGCTGCTCTGGAGATCAAGAGAATCTATTGCAGGTTATCCTAGCATGAAAAATGCCCCCCTCAGAAGAGGCAGAGCTCAGCCTGTACCATATCCAGGTGAGAAATTAGAAGCTCTCTCATCAAAGGAGAGCTTGGAAGGAAGATTAATGGTGGAGACAGACTCTCCAGGACAAAGCAACATTAAGGACTTTTCTGAGACACGCTTCCCACCGGGGTTCCACCACACAGATTGATTTGGAGAAGAAAATGCAACTGGGTGGGGTGAGAGCAGAGGCTAAACAGCACAGCCCCTGAGCTTTTACTGGGTTTTTAGTTACTCTTTCCTCTGCAGATCTTTTGTCTCCTCTCAGCCTGCACCTGCAATTCAAAAGGAAACATTCTAGAGCCAGACCTGCACTTCTCATACCTTCAGTGAATCCTCGTCATAAATAACCTTATTTCATTCTTATTCTCCTGAATTATCTCAGGGAGAACCACCTGAACAATTCCTGCTGCTGGGCACTTCTCTGCATTTCAGGCACAGGAGCCTCACACAACATAAACCACAAACAAAACAGGTTTCACTAAGAAAGCTGCTGGACAACAGCTAAAAGAGAAGATAAATTGTTAATGACTGGCAGCAGACACCTTGCTCCTCTAAATTCTTCTGTTTTCAGGATCTGCACCATAACATAAGGCTCCTAAACATACTACAGCTTCACTTACACTGTAAGTAACACCATGATGAATTGACTATCACAGTTCTCCCCCTTCAGAGGCTTCACTGAATATTGCTTTTCTGCAGGAATACACTGAACTCCATTTTTTACATTAGTTCACATGAAAATCAACATGCTGTGTCCAGAATCTAAAAAAATTCAGGTTTGTAGACATCAGATCCCTGTAAGACCTCTGCCCAGTAATTCCTTTCAGCAAATACTAAATTATTCCAGTGGAAACAGGGAATTTGCTTTTTTTTAAACTACACAAATTTGTTTGCACCTCCCTTGCTAAGCTTACAAATACCACACTGCATAATTAAGGCTGAAGAGAAGTTCTGGAAAACAAATTGACTTGGAACAAGAAGAATGAGATGAGTGTGAGGCTACAGGTAACAGACCCCTTACTGCAGGGGCACCCCAGGGAAGCACGACTTCAAGGTAGCTGTACTTTCAACTCCAGGCTCTGGTCTGAATCCACGGGATTTCCTGCTACATTTTCTGCTTTCCACTCACAGCTTTGAGGGCAGGAAGCAAACCTGTGCAGGAGAAGACGTTCCCAGAATAAAGCAGCATATTTCTGCTTCCGTGTCTGGCAATGCCACATCTGCAGGACCAGCCTCTTCCTCTCCTGGCAGCTGTGCTGAGCCCACTGCTGCTGCAGCTCTCTCACAGCACGACTCCCTGGGAGAGAACACAAGATCTTGCTGAGCTGAGCCCAGCATTTTATTTTTTTCCCTCCATTGCAGAGTCCAGACAAGAGCAGAGAATGCATCTGCTGCAAAAATCAAATGGGACCAGGCTTTCTAAGATTTCCTGTCCTCTCTTTAGCAGCTGAAGAGACTCATAGTTTTTTGTCTGCAATGCAGTCAGACCCTTACTTTTTTCCCCTGCCCTTCCCCAAGCAGCAGATCACAGATTACTTCAACTCTCATCTGTAAGGCAGTTTTCCATCAAAAGCTCAGAGTGTTCCTTCCCTGGCACAGCGTAAGCACTTAGCATTTAAAGCACTTGCAATCCCTTGAAGGGCAGGATCAAGGCTGCTAAGCAGCCCCAAAAGATACCCTCTGCTCCCACTGAAGCAAAGCCTGGCTGCTGGGTCTGAGGGGACATGTTCAAGCTTAGAATGCTGCATCTGAACTCCATTTAACTCCCCAGCAGCTCAAACTCCTTTGGTAGTGCAGGTAAAGTGAGATCCACCCCTTCTCCAGTCAGCTGCCAAAGGAGCACCTCCTCCAGCATAAAGCAGGGCACAGATCCTGCTCGTAACCACAAGAAGACACTCCCTGACCCCTGGACTAAGCCATTCCAGAGGAGCAGTGCCCAGAGTTACAATCAGAAGCAGTTGTAACCGCTGCACTTTCTCCACCCATTCCCCCAGCATCCCTCTCCTAGAGGCACAAGTGCTGCTCTAGGATGGGGTAACTCACTTTGCCAGCAGGAATGCCAGTGCCACAGAGCATCAGCAGTTATCTGGTGAACGTGACACCTGAATCTCCTTTCAGCTTCCACTTTTTGGACCAGTCTCTTCTTCCACAGGCTGAAAGCTTTCTGGCAGCAATGAACTCGATGTTTTAGGGCTGCTGCTGTTTTTTGTTTCTTCTTTTCCATGACCCAGTGGTGCCAGCTGAGAAAGGCTCTAAGAAAGACAAAGGTCATAGGGAACAACTCCAACTGGAGGAACAACTCACCCAGATTCACACCCTTGTAACTGAAACTTTAACAATAAACACACAAAAGAGGGAGTTTAGGAAATACAGCTGATCTGTTAACATCCTTTCCCCATTAAATGTCAAGGGAAACAATGGACAAGGCAAGTTGTTGGGAGTAAGGTTTTCTGTCCTGGCTGTGCCAAGCCTCTTGTTCTCCAAGTTCTGAATGAGTAGAGGGCAAGGCCAGTTCAGTGGGTAAGAAGTTACCAAAGCTTGTTATCAGCAGTGCTGGGCTTGCTCTAATTTGTGAGGCATCCCATCAAAACAGAACTGATATAATAATATTCAGATATAATAATTTTGAAGCAGGAAAAAACCCACTAACAAAATAATGGGCTGCAAAACTCCCGCCAAAGAGAGAACAATAATAGCTATAGGAAGATTTTTTAATATTTTTTTTAAAAGCAAGTGTAAAGCTCTCAAAACAGGCAGCTCTAGGAAACTTCTGGAAAGCACAATACCTACCCAGACAGCTGAACGAGCCTGCAGTGCTGCTGGGCCTTTAGAAGTTGCTGAGTTCGAGCTGACCAGACAATGAAGCACCTCTGCAGGCAGCATCTCTCTGCTTGGTGCCAGCAACTCTTCACCTCCTTGTCAGAACTCCAGTCCTGTAATCCCAAAAAAAGCCTGAACTGCATTGAACTGCTGCTGTAACACAGTCACTCCACGCAGCTCAGCCCTTTCTCCTCGTTGCTGGGACTGCCTGACTCCCTGTTGCTACCCCCCCCCCCACCGCACGGACACCCAGATGTGAGGATCTAACACATCCCTTTCAAAGCCTCCACACATGGGCCAATTTCCAACTCAGCTGGCAAGTGGCAGGAAGGAGTTGCCTTGAGAAATGCCTCTCTCAGACAGAAGGTTTGGGAAATTGAGGCGAGAGAAGAAGAAAGAGAGAACAGCAGTGAGACTTCCCATATGCTGATAGTGAAACCCAAAGGCTGTTCACTGAACTGGGCTATGCAGAAAACATCTGTACATTTATCTGCTGCACAGCACTTCTCAGCCTTACCTCCTCCCAGGCAGAGTTACTGGTGAGAGGCTGGATGTTACTGTCTGGACTCTGCAGCATCAAAGACTGGACCTCATCTCCCACAAACCAATTTCCTCTGCGTGACAAAAGTGTCAAGGGAAAAGGGAAAGAAAGAAGAGGATAAAAGATAGTGTTGAGGTGGCACAAGGGACTATTCCAGAAGGAAGAAATTCAGCTAGACCAAACAAGCAGCCACTGCTACCAGTATCCCAAGGAACCAGTCTCCAGCTCACCCAGATCCAGTATTCTGTGGAGGAAAGGAGGTCTGCCAGTACAGCTCCCCACCCAGCTCCTCTGGCAGCTCTGCACACTGGTGTAGTTGCAGGGAAGGACTGTAACATGGCACCTGCGTGGCATCCTCAGCTGGCAGCATGGAGGAGAAGCTCTGCTGGCTGCTGTCACTAAAACTGTATTCCTGCAGGGATGGAGAAGAGACCACACCGTGAGGCGAGTGTCCTCGCAGTGCAGTCGCTCAGATAACAGTTCCAGTTGTGCTGCTGACTCCTCTCTGTGGTGAGGATTCAGGGAAATCCAGGATGCGTCCAAAGGAATTGCAGGCCAGCAAGGGCAGCTCTGGAGTGCAAGTGTGTTGTTTCTGTACCGAATTATTCAGTTATTTCTGTACTGAGGAAAGGGGGAAGCAGGCGTACGCAGTTCCTCAGTGAGGAGCCTCTCTGTCCCTCATCCCCTCCTGGCAGCCCCAAACAGGAGCTAGGGCACAAGAGGACCTCACTGGCTCAGCACCTCCCCACATCACTAAGTGATGAGCCAGGAAGGGCACAGGGAGAAGCAGCGTTACTATTTTTGATTGTATTTAAACTCCAGGACCCTACAGGTTCAGTGCTCTTCAAGGCCTAAATATTGAGCACAGTTTGCTGATTTTGTCTGATATTTGTCACAATATCACATTGAAGCAAAATTTTTCACCCGGATAAACCCAGCAACTTAGTACCTTAGAGCAGTCTGGATGCATCAACACCTCCTCACCTTTTCCAATGAGCTTTGGGAGGCCAGAGTAGCTGGAGTGCTGCTCTCAAAGCCAGAAGATGTTGAGAGGTCCTCAGAAAACAGCATGGCAAGAGGTTCTTCATCAATGGTCCCGTGCAAGTGCTTAGGAATTTGTTCAGCTGTCTTCAGCATGAGACACTTTTGGTGCCATAACTTCAGAGCTTTTCTGAGTCTACGCTGCTCCAAAGTCTGAGAGAAAGAACTGAGAGAGAAGATATTGAGATGACAAAGCAGCTGAAGAGGGATATGAGAGGGGGACACTACTACAGACAGGATGGATGACAGATGGCAAAAGGGGTTCTTCCAGAAGGACCAGAAAGGCAAGTGGACACTACTAATGAGGGCAGGGCTCCAGGAACTGCCTGGTCTTCACTCACTCAGCTCTGTGATGCTCGCACAGCCTTGCTTTCCACAGCAGATATGCCCTCTGGAGCTTCACCTTTTGGCAGAAGTCATCAAGAGAGTAGACTGTTTTCTCTGGAAACAGTCTCTCTACAGTCCACAATGGCTGATCTTCATGCCTCTTTGTCTCAGTCTTGACAGCTGCTAGGCTTATAACTGGTCCGTAACCAGTTACAGAGAGTGACAAGAGACATTTGTCAGAAGGCATTCCTAAGAAACCCAGCCCAGCCCTCAAACTGCTTCTTCTCAGCAAAGTTTATGAAGCAGAACAACAAATCTCCCCGTAGCTTCACTGACACATCCAGAACAACTCATCCTCTGCCCAGTCTGGTTTGTCATTGCCATGTGTCATCTGAGACTCTCTGCTATCAGGCTCTTTTCAGATGGTTTTCACCATACAAGAAGAGGAGAAAGGAGCCTAAGCACCTCCAAATCTTAGCCTCTGCCCAGACCCCAAGCTGCTCACCATAATGCTGCCCCCATCGTAGGAGGAAGAAGTTCACCATTGCCTGCTTAGCCCCTTCTCTGACCCGCAGCATCTGAACCCACTGCTGGAAGAATTTTCGCAGTGATGCTGCTGTGAGATGGGCCAGTCTACCCCTGGAAAGCACCTTCTGCTCAACAGTCTCTTTCCACGCACTGAAGCACCTGAGAATATCAGAGGAAAATAAAATTTCATGGAAATCCATATGTACAAGCTCGTGTCTCCTCCCGAGACTGGGTTTAGTTCAGAAAAGAGAGGGAAGCTGTCAAAGGAGAGGACCAAAAGGCTCTGGCAGTGCACAGGAGGCAGGCTGTAATGAGTCTGGCCACAGCAGTTCCTTCTCACGTTTCTATCCCTGCTTTCATCTTTATTAACTCCCAAATAGATGGCTTTACCATGGAACAACATATCACTGTCTGGGTTGGCTCTGTCATTCCTTGGACTTTCCCAGAGAACAGACTTTTCAGGTGATAAACAGACCTCATCAACTCACCGGGAGACCAAGTTTCTTCGGAGCAGAGTCCTCAGTGCCAAAACCTGTTTCACTTCCAAGCATCGGGAACGCCACCTCCAGAAAGTGCTTTGTAGCTGCTTCTTTTCCAGAAGAGCACGGGCTTCCGAAAGCTTGGTTTCCTCTTTGCTCAGCAGCTCCTTCTGCAGGCGCCACAGTCTGAAAGCTGCTGTGTTGCAGGGCAGGGAGAGAATTGACAGAAGGAAAAACAACTGAGAAGAACGTTAAAGAACTCAGTGTCACGCAGCCAACGTGGCCTGGCTGATCTCCAGCTGCCTGAGAAAGGGCACCTAAGGGAGACAGCTCGTGCTGCTGTGGCTGCATTGATACCAGGAACATGGCAAAGGGTTCGTGACACAGCAAGCAGGCCACCCTCCACCATCACAGGTATTGGCCCAGGTTCTGCAGAGTCTGCTCCAACAACTAAACATGAACCAAGAAGCACAGTGGAACAGTGACTGTCTCCAAGCTGTTCCAAGGCTACGGAACGTGTGCTTACCAGCAAGTTGTCTCATATCTCTGATTGCCTGAGCTCTCCAGTAGAACTCATCTCCTCTCTGCCTACGATGAAGCTGTGTCCACAGTCCTCTCTCCACCCTGAAAGAGCCACAGGGATGCTTTAACACCCTTCTGTCCAAAACAGAATCCAGAGCCTTCCTTCTCCCTAGGCAGCTCGCTCTTTTTGTCTGGACTTGTTCTTCTGCCTTAGAATCAGACAGCACAACAAAAGGTTTTTCTTTTGACACCTCTACTGTCCTGCTAGAAACTGTAGTATTGCCTCACTCTGACCTCATTTACACCTATATTACACAGCTGAACTCAAGGAATAGCACTGCTGTCAGACACTCAAATCAGACTGAAAACACCAGTGCACAGAAGCTCTGGAATAGGATTGTGTAGTTCTTAAAACTAAGTTAATAATTCTCGCTGTGCTTCTGTGCAGCAATACATCCCTGGACCTGCAAATGAGGGGTTTTTTTCCTGAAATAGTGGGGAAAAGAAATCTCTCTTTCGTTTGTAAAGCTCCACTTGTCCAAGATAACAGCAAGAGAATGCTCTCAGCTTACCTACAAGCCTGCTCGGCTTCCTTGGAGTATCCTACAGTAAGCTGGTGCTGAGCTGAGGTTGTCATAGCTGCTAATCTTCCTACTCCAAAAACCCCCACTGACGAACTCTGCGCTCGAGAACAGAGCTCAGGCTGCAGGGCTTGCCTCTCACCACGCTTTGCCACAGCTTCCTTCCACTGAAAGGGAAAGAGAACAAACCAGGATCCACACCCCTGACATTCACACAGGGTACCCCTCCCTCCTCCCTTTCCAAAGAGGATTTCTGCCTTCGGTGACCGTGCAACAAAACTCACAGCACCACTACTGCTGCCTCCAGCCCATCCTCACCCTGCGGAAGGTACCGGCTAGCAGAGCTAAGGAACATCTCTGCTGGGCTCCCTCCAGCTCCATCCTCCTCCGGCGCACAGCCCGCTGCAAAGCACCGAGCCCCTTCCGAAGCAGTTGCTGTCTGTAAAGCTGCCTGGCTGCAGCCCTTTTCCAGAGGATGTGTCCCTTCCAGGCTTGGAAACACCTCATGAGTATTCGCCTGTCACACAAGCGCTGGGAACTTAAAAGAGGAAATAAAACAAACACCAAAAAGTGAGCTCCAGGTGACAGAAAGTTAAACACAGCGAGGTGGCAATCAGAGTTCAGCCAGCGAGATGAATTGGGGGATTTCAAATCACCCTTGAGTGCAAAACCTCCAGCCCCAGACCACGTTAAGGTATCACCATCGCTGACCTGGCAGCGATCTCACACAGGTCACAGATTTGAATCCCATCTCATGGATAAGCCCAGCTCTTGATCTTTGCTAACCCTGGGACTGGCTGCCCCGAGAAGCAGCACGCGTGGTACCGCTGCGCTTCCACGGCCAGCACCAACCCAGGCTGGATTCAGAAGCTAGAATTTAAAAGGTACAGAAGTTGATTTTTTTAGAGTATGTGACATTCTGGATGGCAACCCTCTGAAAAGAAAGGGATGCTGCCCCTGAGCCCACCGTGGCAGAACAATACAGGTGAAGCCCTAAACCCAAACTTTCCCAGGAATGGGGCTCCTCCACCCCTCGCCAGTGGCTTCCTCCCCCATTAACTACCAGCACACTCACACAAACAGAGTCTTTTTACCTTTGCTCATTCATCTTCAGCAACTGGAAGCTCTTCTCCCAGACCTGTGAACAGACAAAGGACAGCAACTCCCATGATTATTCACACTACTCTGCAGAAGAATTTATCTGTGCCCAGCACGGCAAGTCAGGTTGGATGGCCACCAGAACTGTGCTGCCTCAGGGGGGGTGGATTGTGTCAGATGCCTTTGACACCCTCCCCACCATTGTTCTGCGAGTGCTCTTTACATACTTCAGACACAGAAAAGCACAACAGAACTGAAGTCTCAGCCCTGCAACTACACGCAGGGTAAAAAAAGCTTTCCCTCTGCATGTAGGGATCCAGGGAATATAAAGAGGTGTTTACATTCCCAAGAACGACCAAGCTAACAAGGTGGTCTTTAGGAAGAAGCATGAGACAGAAGATGCATATGTTGGGATGGAGCAGGACCATAAGAGAGGAAGATCCAGCTATTCAGCACCAGAAAAGGTTACAGGAGAAGCATCCCCATCACTGTTTTACCTCAACCCTGCACCTCTAGCATGAAGTGGAAGCAAGCACAAGCAGAATCTGTGAACAGGGATGCTACACAGTGAGCACATCCTCACCTCTCTAGACACAGTTCCCTGTGTCTGGCTCCCTTCTTCACAGCACTGTGGTTCTTTGGCACTCCTCTCCACAGAAGGTTCTTCAGCCTGGTCGAGATTAGCATTGGCTTCCCGGTTCCTCCTGCTTTGGTGGGAGTGTTTGTTTCTCCTTCCTTTTCTGCTCACATTCCTACAATCTATGCCAGAATATTCAAAGCCTTCTTCAACCTGAGCACTGAAAGGGCTGGACTGGTTGCCACCCACCACAGCCACTCTTCTGCCTGCTCGTGATCTAGAGTCACATACCTTGTCTGACTCTTTGCTGGACTCAATATGAGGTTCAGAGTTGTTGATTTCAACAGATTTAATACTAAGCTGCTGGACTGGTACAAAGTCTTTATCTCCAGGAGAACTGACTCTCACACACACATCCCTTGGAGTCCCGTACATGGCTACGCCAACGTTCATCTGAGTCTCCCCCCAGTCTGTCTCCATGGACACCTGCAGCCCCCCTGGGTACAGACTGCCTGGAAGGTCTTTCTTCCAAGATGCAGCACACGGTGCTGAGCCGTTAGATGTCTCTTCTCCTTTAAGAACCTTTTTGGGTGAATGACCTTTTGTGTGAACATAAAGACTACTGGTTTCCAGAGTTGCCTTTGCCTGCGACCGACACCTGAAATAAGGGGAGCAATTGTAGGAGGAACCTGCTTCTGTATCCCCTGGCCTGCCAGAGCCCACCCCAGAAGTAAGGGTTTCTGGATGGATGTCACCTGAAATTTTGGTTCTCCATGTGTGCCCATATCTGTGAGAGACAGAGAGAGGTTCTGCACGAGGCAAATCCCTTGTCACCGCACCAAGGCTCCAGTCTTTAGCAAATGGAACACCCCATTTCAGTCTTGCCTGAGCAGCACTGGTCTTTACTCCACCTAGATATTCTCCTGCACCCAGGATACCAGGAGGTGAATCATCAGGAGCAAAGCACAAACTGCCGGGCACTGCAGATGACTTGTGCTCCAGAGGAAAGGAGCCCCATACCCCCATCAAAGCAGTTTCTTGCTTAAGCCTCTGGATTGAATAGTACAAGCTAGCAGAAATCTGGGAGGATTGCAGAAGAGACTGATGGGACCCCAAACCGGATGGGTCAAGGTCCCCCAAGGTCAGGGCCGGACTACGACAAGCGTTCAAACTTTCACTAGAGCTGCTTGCAGAAGGACACACCACTGCTTCGTGTCTGAGAGGGGAATCTCCAGTCCGAGATGACAAACACGCACTGAGCAGCGAAGGGCTCACAGGATCCATACAAGGAGCAGCAGGAGACCGATGCTGTGCTTTTCCCACTGGAGAGCCACTGTTCTTCGTCCTACTTTCTAACCAGCAATGGCAAGCAATGTGTACGGAGCAGCTCCCACCTGCCCTGGCTTTCTTATGGTGATGTTGAGGAAAATCAGTATTCCCACTCCTCCTCCCCTCTGAACTGTAAGGCTCGAGGCGTGGGTGTCTGGGAAGGAGATTCACAGCAGGGGTTACTGACAAAGCAAGCCGGGGAATCCGATGAGCCACACGCTTAGAGCCCTGCTGCTGCAGCCCCGAGCAGAGATTATTCTGCTGCAGGAAGCAGGAACTGGAAAGCTGACCGGTGGTGTCCTGGAATGGCAGAGAAGGGCAGGAGGGATTACTCTGTCTCAGCCTGGGTGTCTCCTGTGAGGTGGCAGAGGTGCAGTTCACACCCAGGCTCGGGCTGCGCTCTGCCCCGAGTGCCACTGAACGCTGCGGGCTCCAGGCAGTGATGAGAGATGTCTGCTTGACTTCTAGCACCCAAATACAGATCACCACTCACGTTCTTCAGAATGTTTCTTTGTTCTGAAGAAAAATAAGAAGAAATATAAACAACGGAGCACGCATATTTCTCATCCCATCTTCCCTGGTTTGCCAAAGGCTTTGGGTACTTTCCTTATGAATTTCTTACCTCCAATCCACCAGCCTCAGTCCTGAAAGTACTATGGGCACTTCTCTCTCCCTGTTTCTCAGCAGGCATTCATGTCTGGCAGAGCAGGAAGGATTGAAGGGCACAGACTCAGTTGTCAACAGAAAACCTGGAAAACAAAGACTTCCAGCCCTATGCATTCCCCTGCAGCCTCAAAGAGAACTCAGAGTCACAGAATCATTCCGGTTGGAAAAGACCTTTAAGATCATGAAGACCAGCTATTAACCCAGCACTGCCAGGGCACCACTGACCCATGTCCCTCAGCACCACAGCTCCACAGCTTGGAAACCCCTCCAGGAATGGGGACTCCACCACTGCCCTGGGCAGCCTGGGCCATACCTTGTTGCTAGCCAGGCTGGATGATCCTGCTGCCAAGACAAGGCAGTCTGTAGCTGCTTTTCCAGAATGCTTTACCTCTAACCAGCTCCACATGACATCAAAGAACTGGCTTTGCACGAGTCAGAGTAACATGCTTCCAGCTGAAGTACAATGCTTACCCCTCTCCATGGTCTGGAAACCCAGCTCAGATCTTCTCCACCCTTGTATTTTCACCAGGGCTGATTACAAAAGGTGATGCTTCGACTTGAGGCGTTGCTTAACAAGTGAGTATTTGTTGATGCATCATGCTACAGCCCTGCAGAGGTTCAGGTCTATGCAGGCCAACTTCTTGCCCACACTGAAGGATGAAACCTTGTTTACATACCCAGAGAATCCACATTGTCCCCTGACCTGGAAGGGTTACAGAGAGACCTAATTTGCAGTCTAGCCACTAAGCTGGTTATACATCTAACACTTCTGCCGAGCACAGATTCCTAACAGTTTAACAGTTAAGTGCAATTTGAGGGGACTGTGCTTTCATTCCTTCAAAATTTAAAAGCAAGTTGTCAATCAATCACTTTGTCGTTCTAACCACTTTTTTCCACCCCTCCTTTAAAAACAAAAAAAAAAGGTATTGTGAAAGACACACACACCTCTATCATCTTAAAAAAACCCAAACCCTAGTCAATCTGAAACGAGACAGCCCAGCTTCTGAAATCAACGCCCATTGTCTCCTTCAAACATCCTCGAAGAGCAGGAAGCCTCCTGTCAAACGGCAGTTTCCAAGCTACGTTTATCTCATTCTCTTCTCCAAGAGCATCTGAGCCTCTCTCATCCCAGTTTGCAAACAGCCCTCTTGTCCTCCTCGCTTGCAAACTCTTTCAGCAACCACCATCAACTGGGGAGTAAACTCAATTACCGAAGCGACAGGAGAGAGTCGAGCAGCGTCGCAATTATCCCTGGGAGCCCAACGTGCCACGATCCCGTTATTTCATTCCAGACAAGGAGAAGTTGGCAACCACAGAGCGACCAAAGCACGGTTGCCTTCTCCGGGGTGCCTGGCACTGCGTGAAGTATAACCACAGAGCGCAGCGGACTCGTAGAAGCGCAACTTGCATCCCAGGAATAGCCAGCCAATTTACAACGGAGCACCAAAGGATTTCAGTTGTGAAAGGACACACAACCATCAGTGCTGTTTTGCTGCGTGTACCCCTGGAACCTGGCACTGGCCCACTTTGTGTTCAAGAGCCTGGACATAATTTATTTTCTTGATAATTCATGTGGTTATTTATTTTTTTTTTAGTTCTCTGGTTCTTTCTGCCACGGTCCAGGCTCTCACCACGCTGCCGTGATTATTTTCAGTGGCGTTTCTCCACCTCACTCCTTCCTAATTTCAGTCTCACCGAGATGAGGAAGAGATCGCATCCTTTAAAAATCATCTTTTTCTGCCGTCTCAAAATTGCCGTTCAGAACTTTTACGTAACCGCTTTTAAGCGGCGGTTGATCTTACTCGAAAGGCAGCCCTGGTTTTATGAAGTGCTCTTTAAAAACTTCTTCTAAGGCCAAAAGAGCTACTCGAGACTGAGCATTTTGCAAGTGGCAAAACCCATGCCCAGTGGGTTTCATATTCGTGTTTCCCACCACGACGTTTAACCCACGCGTCCTGCAGGCTCTGCAGCAACGTGCCAAGGCATCAAAACCTGCACCCATCCCACTGAAGCCAGCAAAAATGAAACCCATCAGTGTATTTCTGTTGTTGGAAGCAAATAGCACAGCTGATGAAAAGCAAATTGGGCTCTGTCAAGTGAAGGCTGGTTTAGCACCACGGTAACGACGGCAGACACAGGATAAACACATAAGCGCTGCGCAGACAACGCCGGTTCTCCCATCCCTGCAGCCCAAGGCTGACCCATTTCTTGCAAGCTGGGACCAGTGACTGGCCCAAGATCTTGCTTCTCGTGCCTTAGAAACAAGGCTTTTGCCCCACGGCTTGGTCTTACCAACTGAACTCTCACTGCTGTCGCATGAGCCTCTCGTCGCCACTTCGGTATCGAAGCAAGTGGTCTTCCCCTCACCAGTTCTTCTCCAGCAGCCCCTTGCCCGCTGCCATCAAAGAACCAGTGTCCCAGGACAGGGCAGCAGGAACGGGAGGAACAGCACCAGCACCCCAGCCTGGGGCAGCCACTTCATGCCCGCCTGCCATGCGCCCCAGGCCCCTGCTCAGCACCCCTGAGGGCTCTCCTCCTCCTCCTCCTCCTCCTCTCCCTGCCCCCCTCCTCCTCTCCCTCTCCAGCACTTACTGTGACAGTCACCGCTGGGCCTCACCCAGGGACAGGGCACACGCCTGCCAGCGCTCTCCCGGTGCCCGCGCCTCCGCTCACCGGGGACAAACCCGCAGCCCCGGCCCCCTTTTTCCGCCCCGCACCCGGCAGCGGCCAGCTCAGCTCCCCACGGCTGGGCCGCCCTAAGCGGCTTATCCACCCTGATTAGCAACTGCCCGGCCCCGGGGCTGCAGATGGCCACGGGAAAGCTGCTCTGTGCCCCACGGCTAATTAACGCGGCTCTGTGCCCCATGGCTAATTAAAGCCACGGCTTGGATGAGGTGGGGTCCGGTGGGCTCACACCGAGGGACACCCCACTCCCAGGTGGGCTACGGTTAATCTGAGAGAGCCACCAGCTTAGCACTGAAAAAAACCCCAAAAAAACCCCACATCAGGACCCAAGGAATTAAAAACGAAAAACAAACCCAAAGCACAAAAAAAAGCCCTGAGCAGAGCATCCTCCCTGCAGTGAAGCCAGTCTGGTGGGAGCAGCCAGGCTCTGCTCCAGCACCAGCAGCTCCCTATATCCCCACGAAGGACCAGCTAAACCAGGGCGTCGATCTGAGAGCGAGTTGGTGCTTATTGCAAGTATTGCCCTCTGCCTCCTCCAGCACCAGGACAGGGGCTTGGTTTTATCCCCACCTCTCTGATTTACTGCCCAAAGTAGGTATCCCGGAGGCACAGAACTGGTGTAGCTCCTGCCTGGCTCTGCTCCCCAGATGTGCTGGATTCTCCACAGAGAAGCACACAGCCAGGCAGCGAGATGGGCATCCACAGATTTTTGTGGCATCTTTTGTGATGGAGAAAGGCTGAGAAGGCCTCAGTGGCTGTAACTCTTTGTGCAAACACCCAAAAAGCATCGCATTTAAAAACTGCTTTCAGTCTGTGCTTCATGGGCCTGGGGAAGAAAAAACTGGAGTGTTTAAACATGTGGTTCAGGGACCTGTATTGTCACTGAACAGTTCTGAAGGGCTGGAAAAGTCTTAACTGAACACAAAGGCCTGCTCTGCAACTCCACAAGCCCCAGAAATTTCTGCCTACCTATTTTTCTTTCTTCCCCATCTGTCACAAGAGCGGACTGATTCCTATTCCTGTGCTCCACTGCACGGCAGCCTGCAAACGAAGGCCTCTCAGGAGAGCAAACCAGACTACTGAACTTTCAGGGTATTTACCACCTGCTTGGTCCAAGCAGAAATGATGCTGGTCCAGGTACAGCAGCAGGTCACTTATGCAGCATAGCAGAGGAAGCATCTGCATGTGCTTAAAGGGATCAAACTTGGGGGGAAAATGGTTTTACAATTACAAATGGCATGGTTCTAGAGAGAAGTTAACAGTGCTCTTGGGCACTGAAGAGTCAGTGCTGCAGCAGCAGGTCTTGCCAAGAGAAATGTAGAATAACAGAGGTAAACTTGGAAAATGAACCAGCTTCAGAAGAACACAGGTCTTCCTAGCACGAGGATTTTCATTCTGCCAAAGCTGACTTACTCTTTTTCTTCTGAAAGAAGAAACCTGTTCAACTGTTTGGGGTTTTTTTAAAGGATTTTACCTGAAAGCCACAGCAGGGCAGATTTATTGCACGTAAGATTAGAGTTTATAGTCTGTCACACCCCACTGAGCTCACCACTGCAGTGCAAATAAACCCATCTTTTTCCTTTCCTCAACCATTTCACTGGCCCACCTTCCCACCCACATATTTATATAAGCAGCACCCTCTACTTGACTAAGCTTAGCCTAAAAGCCATCAAAGCCCTGTGAGACCTTCCCCTAGAACAACTCTCCCAGACTGCTTGGCTACTGTCCCAAACCCTCAGGAATATCTCCACTTTTCAAATGAGACATAGGTGACCAGGGTAACTTTTTCTAACACAGAAAAACTGTGTTCATTTTATAGTTTTCTTAGGAAAAAAAAAAAAAAAGGTAACATTTCAAATTCTGTTAAGATAGGCAGCTGAAGGCAAAAGGACATTCCAAGGCACAGAATATTTATAACCTACATCCAACAGACATTTTTAAGAATCCTGACAGACATTCAACTTGCATAAAAGCATCAATGAATAAAACCCAAGGCTAGATACTGGGAGCACAAGCAGTTCCCTGGCCCAGTAAGAGCATTTTCTACCAACCCCAGCTTTGTGCAAAACACCACAGCTAGCAGAGGGAGTTATGGTCATAAATCTTAGTTAAATAACAGCATCAAAAAGAGAACTCACAGATGTTTTCTGGAAAGGTATCTGCGTAAAAGCAGGTTAAACTGTATTGTTTAAGGGCAGTCCTTATGGACTTTCAAAGATTGCTTGTTTGGCAGTATTTTGAGTGGTTCCCTTACAATTGAGAGGATGCACAATACCAGACTTGGAGGGCTGCAGAAGGTGAATCCACTCACACATACAGGGGAGGGTGGAGAGTACTGGGATTAAAGAGTCACAGTGCTTAACACGACATCTCCAAGATCTTCTGGACTCACTGCAGAAACTCATCTGCCTAACCAGAGGGAGGCAAAAGACATGAAAAATCAGGTCCTCTCCTGTGTGCTCAGTAGCAGGTCTTGCTCCATCAGGACAGACATGGGAAGAGGAGGAGGCCAGACTGGGGGAGGGAAGAGTCTGTTTGCTGTTTGGGGCAGGCCTCAGTAGGGCTGCTGGGAGGTCTTGCTCGAGTCAGGCCACTGTTGAGGGGCATCCTGCTGATCGATCGGCTCGTAGGCGCTGCGATCCCGGCCTGCACGGCCCACACCTGAATGGAGAGGGAAGAAAACAAGCTTAGGAAAAAGAAAACAACACACCAAAACAACAAAAAAAACCCCAAACCAAAAGCACAAGAACTGAATCCTCTGGAAGAAACCAACAGCTCAGAAGCACGCTGCGTTAGCTGCTCTACCAGCTCCCCAGCACCTCCTACCAGGAGGCAAGAAAACTCATCCTTCCAGCAAAGGCAAAATAACTGAGGTTCATCTGAACATTCCTCTTCATCCCCTGAGAGCTGCTCTCTTAGTAGCTACAGGGCTGTGGGAAAGCAAGACCCACAGCACTACACAGCAGCGTAACAGGCTCCTGTACTAGCATATTTCAGCAAGATTGAGTTTACAAAATCTAGTGGAAAAATGACCAGACAAAACCAGAAGCAGCAGGAACCATGGCTGGCTGACAGCATAGATTTAAGAGCATGATTCATCCCTGCACTGCTCTTCCCAACAATGCAGCTACCATCACACTAAACTTGAGGTCAGTGCCGCTCCCAACTGCACTGTGAACAATTTGCCTGTGGTACAAGACTGGTAAAAAACAAACAAAGAAAAAAACCCCACATTGCTCTCCAGGGAATGAGCAGGGAAAGATGAAAGATGGACAGAGAATGTGTGTGGACAGCTCTTTACCTACAGGCCAGGCATCTGTCATGGCTAGGAAGCAATATGGATCAAAGGTGGGCACCAAACTACATGAGAGGTTGGTTCTGTGCAGCAGGGATGCTGCCAAGCAACAAAAAGGGATTTTGCATGGAAAGAAAATGAGATGGAGAAGACCAGGAAAAAATGCAAGCACTTAGGTTTAAAAGGAAAATGCCAGACAGCAGGAAAATGAGAGAGGAAATCTGTCAACCAGGTTCAACAGAATGCCAGCACTGTTTGTAGGGGAAATCTTGTGAGGAAAGACAGTTCAGGGGAGGACATGAACCTATGAAGTGTCTGAATTCAAACCTGTGCCTGACGGGAGACTCTCAGCCAGGATCACGCCTGTGTTGGGACAGTGTGGTTGAAAAGGAGTGCTCCCAAATTCCAAGCAAAGGGATGAACTTCTCAGTGACACCTACACTTTCCCTGGGATACAAACATCAAATACCAGCCACAAGCACAGCAAGCAGCTCATCGTAGCTGGCACAAGCATGGCCCAACAGCAAAGACCCTGTTAAGACAGAGGTGTCTGTCATCTGCACAAGCAGCTCATGGAGAGGACACTCACATTCCATGGGCAGAGAGCTGCAAACAGCACATGGTGCCCCAAGCCATGGTTTCCTTCCACACCTCTCCTCTGCAGGTGTCCACCTCTGCTCCCAGGAAGCATTATCATTGCTAGCACCAAAGCAGCACAAGTGACAGCTCTCAGACAGGGTAATGCAGGTACCCCACCCTCTGTCCCACACAGCCTTCCTGGGAAGGCAAAAAGGCAACTGTGCCAGGTTGCTGGTTTTGCCAGGGTGAACTCCCACACTGCAAGCAAAGCAATCCCTTGCAGCCACCCCGGTGTGAACCAGCAGCAGGCATGCTTGCTAAAGAACCCGAGACCCAGAACATCCAGCCACAGCCTCTTCTCTTTGCCAAGGCTGTCACATTCTCATTAGCAAGTCCAACCACGAGAAGGAGGAGAGCCTCCAGGCACAGTCCCACGAGATAAACATCAGTCCCATTTTCCAGGGGAGGAAATACAGGCCCAAAGCAATCAAGGTAGTTAAGGACACGTGAGGTCCAAAGAAAACAAGGAGTCAGAAATCCAGCTTCTTTCCCTCTCATGCATAAGCCAGCTGGAGGGGATGCTGCCTCTACTTTCCCCCAGAAGGAAAAGAAAGGGTTGGCAAAGGTTTCCAACGAGCACACACAAATGCAGGAGGAGGAAGAGAGGAAAAGCCTCTTGGTTATACCAAGAGAGACAGCAGTAGTATCAATACCATTGTAGGCAAAATGGCTGTCAGACAATGACTCCAGGTCTTCGAGGGAAGAGAGGAAGAATGTCAGTGTAAAGCCTGAGACACAGCAGAACCACAAAATGGGAGAAGAGGCGCGAGGAAGAGATAGAGCAAGCACCTCCCTCCCTGGAAAGGGGGGCAGAACCCAGCTGCACAGAGCTCAGGCTGAAGGATCCAACGTGCAAAACACCAGAGGAGGTGGCCCACGCTGATGGGGAGGCAGAGGAAGCACCCTACCTACCTATGTTAAAGGTGTACTCTCCGCCACGCTCCCGATACATTCGATACACCAAGTAGCAGGACACGGGCTTGAGGAGGAGGCTGAAGATGGCCATGCCTAGGCTGAAACGTCTCAGATCACCGAGGTGGTTGTTTGCAGGGTAGAAGACAGAGATGTGAATGATGTCGGTGAGCACTGTGAGCAGCAGGCCAGTCAGGAACTGGAAACAAAGAGAAAAATGGGACAAGAACCGACCAGGGGATTAACCCCCAAGAGGTTAGTTACGGCGTCCGTTTGCTGTGATCTGGTGTTCACACAATTGTGACTTCACCCCTGTACCGCACACTGCTAACCCTTGAAACTGTCCCAGGTAGACAGAGATTCCTAAATGATCTTTTATTTTGTTCATTTTCTTCCCAGCTGTCAGGCACCTTCTCATGGTGTGCTCCTGGATTGTTTATTTTTGCCTGCCAAATCCCTTTAGTGTTCAGAGAAGGGTTTTACAAAGCCCCTCCAACTCAAGAATATTAAACACTTTGAGTCCTCCTCTGGTATTACAAGTCACAACAGCAGGTAAGGAAAAAAAGTACAAATCAAATATACTTCACCTCTGAGGAGCAAAACAAGCAATAGTGAATGCTTCTTATCATGGTTTACAGTGCTTATAGATTTATACGCTCTCTTAAAAAACTCCAAACCAACCCAAACAGGGAATTTGACTTGTTCACTGCTGTACTGGGAGCAGATGAAAATCATCATGGACTCAAAAGCAGCTGTCTCTGCCCTCCACCCTCTCCCTGAGCAGCCTGGTGGAGATATACCCTCACACTCACCATCATGATGGCATCAAGGGAATCTCTCTGCACAATGGCCCAGATCCCCACTGCGAGGACACTGAAATTCCCCCAGGCATAGGAGGCTGGAAATGTGTGATTCATGCATCCCCTGCCAAACAAGACAAAATAAACCCAAAGCCAAAGAGCTCACAGTAAGCCTGCAACAGTTTGTTTGCATTCATCCCTGTTCCCACACAAACACCTCCTTCGTGGATTTCGGGTCTTCTTGCCCACAGACAGGCACAAAGAGGGGGTGCCAATTCCCTGAGAACATCCTGTTCCTGGTTTGGAGGAACCCCCTCTTCTCACCCAGGCCAGGCCAGTTACCAACACTCACCACACCGTGAGCAGCCAGTGTACCAGGATGATAGCCTATGAAAAAAAAAACCAGAGAGGAAGACAAGTCAGCAAGGTGGGAGAACTCCGGGAGGATCGATGGGAGATGACACCGCCTTGTTTCCGAGAGATGGGTGGAAGAGTGCCCAGAACCCACGAACCAGTGTAGCAACTGGGACAACAAAGACACAAACCCATTTTTCTCCTCTTCTCTTGCCGAGTATTTCCTGTGGTGCTGCGCTGCAGCCATTCATTATTGTTGTCATCTCTGTCAACAGTTGATTCAGGGCCCACTTAGGCTTTTCTAAATGGGTTATTGATTTTGGAGCTCCAGAAGTTTGTACAGAAAGCTGGGCAGTCCGATTCACACTATGCCAGTGTGGTTCACACATGATCAGTCTGACATCCCATCCCCAAGAAGTCCGTGGATAGTCGTGCCTACAGCTCCCAGGGATTTCAGAGACTCATGGAATCACTAAGGTTGGAAAAGACCTCCAAGATCACTCCAGCCCTCAGTAAATCCTCTTTTTTTACCTCCTTCCAGCCTGTTTAGAGCAATGGTTCAACCTCACTGCAATATTACCAGTCCTGAAGGCATCTTCTAGGAAGCTGGGAACCTGATCCCACTCTTTTCACTCCCAGGGCACACACCAGGGCCCAAATGCTGGCAGTGCCCTAAGCAGCAATAAGATAATGCTGTCACAGGTTCTGTGCTTTGTGAATGTCCTTAATGATCCTGATCCTTACGCTCAAGGGAACAAATCAAAGCAGCAGATCTTATTGTAATGAGTGACACAAGGATTCTCTTCACCAGCACTTGACATTTCTGTAACCAAGGAGACATACTCTACATGTTTATTAAGACAGCGAATGGGAACAAAAATACAGCACTTCAGGCTTTTTCTCTACCTATAACCACGTGCTCAAAGGCTTTTGAGCCTGCTGGCCAATCTCAGCAAAAGAAGATCATTCATTCACTGCCTAAACATTTGAGAAAACAAGAATATGGAAGCCAGGCTCTATTAGCAGACTCGTAAGAGAAATGCTGAAGCCTGGACATATCACAGGATCTGTGGGGAAAAAGCCATGCTTCCATTTTTTTCTAGCTGTCAGAAAGGCTCCAACTGGCATTTAGAATCCTCAGCGTAAAAAAACCCAAACCAATACCCACTACCAGAACCCCTCTGAAGCACCCACCTATACTCCCACAAACAAAACTGAAGAAAACTGGGAAATGAGTGAGTAGCACCAAGCTAAATTCCTCGGTAGAGACAGAAAAGCTGCATGCGGACAGGAGTGTGAAGACACTAAAAGAAAAAACTCAACATCTGCTGACATCCTGCTACGTTCACCGCCTTAAAACATCTATCCCTGCTCTAACTTAAAACCAGTTGCTCGAGAAAGAGAGTTAAGGACCACCCAAGCTGTGCCACAAGCGAGAGAGCGACAGGAGGGACGAGGCATCTGCCCTGGCTAGCGCTGCTCTGCCAAACCCGCGATGCCTGCCGAGCAGCCGGAGCTGAGCATCCGCCCCGAGGAGTCTCCGCTCGGTCGTAGCTTCAGTCACTGCTTTAAACAGATTTTTATTAAGGATTTCTCTCTTTTTTTTTTTTCCCCTTTTAATTGTTCATGAAAGCCTACAAAACGCTCCGCCACTCGCCCCCCTCCCAGCTTTGTCTTCTCCAGAACTGTACCAGGGAGACCAGGCAGAAAGTGCTAATCGGTGAAACGCAAGATGCTCCTGGATAAGAATGGAGATGTGCAAATAGCATTTACCCGAGAGACCATCGCAGCATCAGGGCAATTCTTAATTAGATAGTATTTAATTGCATGTTACATCCCCGCAAGACCCCTCAAGGCTCACCAGTTAACATAATTAGGCAGGGTGGCTTTTTTTTTTTCCTCCCTTTTTTTTTTTTTAAAGCTGTCTAGATCAATATTGCAGTTATTAAATTATGAAGCATGCTTAGTCATCAGCATAAAGTCAGGGAAACTGGGGCTGATAGTATGAGGGACTGCTAAAATAAACCCAAGGCATTCCCTTCCTGGCTATTAGTCCAATTTACCTGACAGTTCTGCAGGGCACTGTGGAATTAGCTTGGGGTCTTGGTATTCTTTAACGTAGAGAACGCAGCATTAATGAACAACATCCTTTAAAGCCACAGCCTCTGTGTGAGATTAGATAATTTGCAGGCAGTCTCCTGATGAGACAGCAGAAGAATTTAAATTTTTTCCATCTGTTCACAGATGTCTGTACCTAAGAAAGGAACACATTTCTTCTTTTGAGAAAATAATTCTCAAGACTTGAGCTAGTGCCGAGAGCGGAAAATAAGAAAGGTGGGACCTTTGTCCCCATCCCTTCTGGGTAGGATGACCATGTGATTAATAGCATCCTTTTGGAAACTGAGGACAGCTAAGGGGAATTCCTAGCTCCTCTGCAAAGCCCAGCATGTGATGGAACTAGTTGCCAAGCATAAAAAGAGCCTGGGTCTTGTTAGGTGAGAGGCTCTTTGGAACAGGAACTCAGTCCTTTAAACATGCTTCGGCACAAAGCCTAGCACAGGGTTGAATTTTAACCAAGTTAAAAATTACATGGCTCCAAATGACCATTTTTTTTTCCTAGTACTATCTAAGGTTTTATTTTTATTTTCCTTACTTTTTTTTTTTTTTGAGAGTGAGCTCATCTACTCTGTGACTGACATATTCACCTGAGGATGTACTAACCAAAATACAGACCCATGAGGATGCTCCTTGTTATTGTCAGAGTGATAATAAGAGGAATAATTGATATAAAAAGAGTGATATATAAGAGAGATAATAATGAGAGCAGTGAGGCAGTGGAACACGCCATCCAATGGGGTTGTCATGGCTCTACCCATAGAGATTTTTAAAAGTCAGCTGAATTTCAAGAGGAGCTATTTGACCTAACTTGGAAATGAGGTTTGCTCTGAACAGGAGATTGGACTAGATGACATACAGAGGCCTCTTATCATCCTATTCTATCATTCTGTAACCTAACATTTAAAAATAACCCAGCACAAAGAGTATGTTTCCAGGCACGTGGCTTGCAGGGCATTATCCAGGCTCAAGCCAACTCAAACTCTGTATTTCAAGACCACTAGAGCTGGTCCAGTAGATGCTGTTTCACGAGCACGTTCCTCACCCACTCCAGGGCAAAGCCTGCTACGTTCATTTTATAGCTCTGCAAGTAACTTAAAGAGAGACCTCAGGGCTGAGGCATTGCTGTGTTCTGGCACAAACACAGCTCAGTCACGCAGCTTTCTTGGAACGACTTCTATCATGAGGCTCATCTTTTTAATCTCACAGAAACTGTAAGCAGATCATGCCAATGAATAGCAGTAGTGTCTGTTATTTCCAGTCCTTTTCTGAATAACAATCTCTCATCTTTGTGCTAGTTTCAGGGAAGCTGGCCAGTTCTATCTCAGGAACAGCAGAGACACAGGTACAATGATTAACTCCCCAGCTCTTCAGCCCCAGAGCAGCACCAGCAATCCTGACAACAAAGAATTTCTTAATGCTGAAAGCAGTTTGCACAGGACAAGCTCCCTCTCACCTAGTTAAGAGATTTGGGAATGGGTGTCTGAAACCAAAGAAAGGCAGTATTTTAGCTGCATTGTCATAGCGAGTCATTCATTCAAGAAGTCTTGTTTTGCAGCTCCCCTATCTCCATCTCCCACGGTAGAACGTGTATTTCATGTTGTCTAACTTTTTAATTAAACTCTCACTGTTGTTTTAGCATGGGGAAAAAAAACCATAAGAATCAAACCAAGTTACAAAACAAAGCAGCAGGCAAGATCTTTTAATCTTCCTAGCACCCTGGGAATCACACAATAGTCCAAACTTGTCAGAGCAAAGTATCAGCTCATTTCCAGAATGTAACATGCCTCTAACAAGGCAAGTTGCCCTTCTTGGTGAACTGGTAAGAAGAGGAAACATCATTACAGGAAAGCCAAGCTTTTATTTAACACAGCCACGTGAAAACCTTCCTGCACAAAGCTGAATTCGTAACGGTAGCCGAGAGAATACTGCCCTCCCACCCAACCTGTAGGCAGCCTGCTCCAAGGCTGCTGCTCGCAGCTCTACGAACCAAGAGCAGAAAGAAACCTGAGGTGATCGGTGATGCTTTCATCCTCCGGGCAAAGGTTTAACCAAACAAAGCACCTGAAACTTGCCGTACCAAAAAGAAGACGCACAAAGAAGGGAAGGTGGAAAGGCACACACATCTGGAAATCGTGGGGGGTGGGAAGGAAGGAGGAAAATTTCATCTATCAGGAAAGGCTTCAATATCAACCACCAACACTGAAAACAAACAAAAAAAGAGTGATGTTTAGCATCTTCTAGCTTCTGTGTAAGGATGTGCTCCTTACCACAGTGAAAAGAATAACTGTGACCAGTTCCTTATTCCCATTCCTCTGGTTACCAGGTATTCACCAAAACTTTCAAACTGCCCCCAGCTGAAGCTGCCCTGCAATGGAGAAGCAAATCCAATTATCTACTAGATAACAGCCCCAGAGTAAGTGGGACCACCTTCCTAAGGTATTTTGCCCGACAAGCACAAACTTTGCCTCCTCAAGATGATGTTTCTCCTGGATTAGCCCTGGTCAGCTGAGCTGTAAAACCTCCACGGACACAAGTTAATAAGCAGCTGCTGTCCCAAGCCAGCCCTTGGCCTCTGCAGCAACAGCCCCGAAGGAAAAGAGAACCTCGGAGTCACCGCCTGACCAACTCAACGGCCAGGAACTTTTGCAACGTTTGCCCGTGTGACGAAAAAAAGGAAAAGTTCAGAAACCCCAGTCTTAGCTCCTCGGCAGCCTCCGCATCCCCTGACCGGGCCCGCAAGGCCGGACCGCAGCGAGGGGAGGGGGCAGCCCGGGGCCGGGCCCCAGGCCCAGCGCCCGCTCCCCGCTCCCCGCCGGCGGATCCCCTCTCGCACCGGGCGGCCCCGGCCAGGCCCCTCCCCGCCGGGGGAAGCCAGGGAGCGGCTCGGCTCCGCGGCCCCTACCTGCAGGTTGACAGCCGGCAGCTCCATGGCCGCGGCCCGCCCGCCCCGTCACTGCTCCCGGCGGCGGGGCCGCCTCACGAGGGGCCGGGCCGGGCCGGGCCCCGCCAGAAGCCGCCGCGGGCTCGCCCCGGGCCGCCCAGGGGAGGGCGGTGGGGCGGGAGGAGCCGGGACACCGCCCACGCCGGGCCCAGCCCCAGCCCCAGCCCGGGGGGTCAGGAAGGGAGGGGTGGCCCCGGCCCCGCGCTGTGCCCGCTGGGGAGTTGGGAAGCTCGGGATGTAAACGCGGGGAAGCGCGGCGTCCTCCCCGGGGAGGAACAGTCCCCTGCTGGGAGGCAGCTACGCGGAGAAGGACCCGGGAGTGCTGCCGGACGAGTTGCCCCTGGGCCAGCAACGGGCCCTCGTGGCCAGGAAGGCCAGTGGTCTCCTGGGGGGCATGAAGAGTGTGGGCAGAAGGTCGAGGGAGATTCTCCTGCCCCTCTGCTCTGCCCTGGTGAGGCCACCACTGGAGTATTGGGTCCGGTGCTGGGCTCCCCAGTTCAAGAGAGCCGAGGAGCTACCAGAGAGAGTCCTTCAGAGGCTGCAAAGATGCTGAGGGGCTGGAGCATCTCTGTGCCAGGAGAGGCTGAGAGCCCAGGGGCTGCTGAGTTACTCCGGGTGACCCTGCTTTAGCAGGTGGTTTGGATTTGGTGATCCCCAGAGGTCCCTTCCAACCCCCACCATTCTGTTACTCTGTGATCAGTCGGGGCATGGTGGTTCCTAAGTGTGTGAGGTGATTTCTCCTCAGACGGCTGTACTTGGGGCAAGGAGACAGTCTGGATACTCTTGCTGCCTGATGAGTGTTGCACAGCACCTCCTTCCAAACGGAAAGCCACCACAGAGTTTGAAGTGTGCCTGGATGAGTTCGACTCCAGACACCCAGCCAACCGGTTCTTCTGCTGCTTACATGCTGGATGTGTCACATCAGGACTGTGACAAGAAGGTGAGAAAGTGAGAGACTCTTGATAAACACCAATAAAAAGCAATTGCAAGGTGCTAGCTGTGCTCAGCTGTGTCACACAGTGACCCAGTCAAGCTCAGGTCCATCTTTGTGGGTGAGCACCAGAGACTCCATCCATGCAGCGCGAATTGCTGGCAGGTACTTAGTTGCTTCCTTTGGCCCTAAATTTTCCCCTAGAACTAGATGACTGAACTCTGCCTAAAAGTCTGGTACAAATCACGAGTTCTTCATTTCTCATTCTGCAAGAAAGCTTCTTCCATTTTAGAGCAAGGGAAGTTGAGAAGTGATCAACCCAACCCCACATGACACAGCCATAAGTTACCATTTCCTCTCCAGTTCCTAACATCAGTATTCTCCCCAAGTACAGCAAGTGAACTAACAGAACCAAGAAGGCAGGATGACCCCTCTAAAACCCTCCCTTTCTTGTCCAGTGTGTGCTTTCCATGTCTGCAGGGTAAGACTGCAAGGTTTTGCTGGGTCAGTTGCTTTCTTGTCGTTATTTATTCTTACAGAAAAGCTGAGGGCTCTAAGGAATGAGCAAGGAGTCAAAAGTTCATTGCAGAAGCTGAATGTGGAAATGTATGAGTCATCCCTCGATCTCATTTCCAGCTCATGTAGTGCAGGGCAAGGATATGCATGAGAATCGTGCAGCACTGAACCTACACTCAAGACATTCTAAACAAGCCACGAATGCAGCCCTGTATCTCGCCCGTCCTTCACTCCACCCTGAGAGCTATCGACTGCTAACGTGCAGCACGCTCGAAGATCTCCCAAGGCAAAGTATTAAATGCCAAAGTGAAACATCTGAGAAAAACGCTAGCTGCAGGAAGCGGCAGAACAAAACTGACTGGCTGCATGGCTCAGAAGAGCAGTGAGAAAAACAAACAAACAGAAGGCTGTGAAAGTCTCCCCCAGGAATCTCTGAACGTGCTACCTTAGCAGATAAGAGATTGAAATATAACTCATCTGGTGCCACATGACACATCAGCTGTGACTTCATTGCCATTTCTGTGTCCTGCAGGGAAGCATGGCCCCTACTCCCAGAAGTAGTGGTATCACATGGGATCAGCACTAGTGGTCCCAGTAATGTTAAGGACTGGATTTTACCCTAAATGACGTAAAGAAGATGTGATACCTGGAGTGGGGAGATAAAGAGAGACCTGGAATAGCTGCAGTTCTGGCTCAGTGTTTGGGTGCAAAGCACAGTAGGGCTGCCTTTCCACCAGGATAGGTGCCGATCAAAGGGGAACTGTTTGATATAAATACAAATTCCACTGTCCCCTTTTAAGCATAAGCACTGTTTGGATGCAGCAGTATGTGGGCTCCTTCCAGCAGTCCCACTGGATCCGGGACAGAGTCTCATTATCATTGATGCAGCACAAGTCATAATTTGGGTTGATGAGACTGCTGCTGTTTAATGCAAAGCATTCGTTTCCCCTCGTACAATAAAAGCGCTTTACTTCATTTTGTTCATCAGTGTATCGTGCAATTAATTCAGCCCTGCTTATTATAGCCTGGGCTAGCATATCGTGGACTCAAGGGACTTTGAAATGTCTTAATGATCTCATGGATATGAAAACAATGAGAGCTCTGATAGACATTATGCATTTGCACGTCTCTCGCACCTATCTGATCTGGGGGGGCTGGCTGGTTTTTATCTCTGCTTTGCTTTGCTTGTACCCTGTAAATTGCCTCTGTGTGTAACCTGCTGTCTCTGTTCCCTTCCCTAGGCTTGATAACTCAAAGCAACGTAAACATGGTGAGAAAGATAAGCGGCCAGTTAAAGAAGACCTGCGGGGAGAAGCCGACAACCCAGGAGACTAGAAACAGGATATGGAGATTTTTCTTGACTAGAAGACAGGTCCAGGTGAGTTCAGCTCACTGCAACTAATATCTGGAAATTAGCTGCTTTACGTCAAATATATTGGTGGTATCTCTTGTGCAGACTGAGTAAAAACTAAATACTCTGCTGGCTCCCTTCCTGACAGCACAAAAGTGAGGCTAATCAGGCAGAAACGCTCTCCTTTGTGTTTGCAGGACACTGTACCCTTGGTGGGTAAGGTGATAGCAATTCCATGAGGAATTAGAGGAGCTAATACAATTGCTCCTGCCATCCTTATCTAGCCTGTGGGGATGGAGATGAGCTCACCCCTCACAGTTCTGCCCTTCTTGTCCCTCACTCAGGCTCTAGTGTGAAGGTAACTGCAGCTGACACTGGTGTCTTTGAATTGTGCCCCTGGCTGTGGAACTGAGAGCAATGAAGGCATCAGCTCAGCACAAATGCATATATTACCCATAGAGCCTTTCTGATTAGGCAGGAAGGAAGGACATACAGAAGCTGTCCTAGCTCTACAAACTCCCTTTGAAATCCCAATGGGAAATCAGCAACTAGAAACATTATTTGGATTGGAGGGGAAACTGAAGGCACTTTGTGATGCTGGTGGGGTGTCTCCTGCAACTTCGCTGCAGAACAGGCTATGGTGAGATGATCTGGGGAGTGGAGAAGGTTACACTGATGTGGAATCTCGACAAGCACACTTGAAAGTCTTTTCCAATCTCAGCAAGGAAGAGCTGCTCCTCTGTTTTCCTAAAACCCAGCTAGAGCCTTTGAGCTGTAATTGGGGTGCTACTCCTCAGGCTTTGCTGGCACGCTAGAAAATGAACTGATATACCAGAAAATGGGTTTATGGGATGCAGAGGATCACTCAGAACATTCCAAGAAAACAACAGCCCTCTTTATTTTTCTGATGAAAGAATATGAAAGCAATGCTTTTTCCAGGCTTTCTGTAGCAGAGACTGACTGGCTCGGACTCGAACAATTTGGGATAGCATGGGTTTGAAATTGAAGCACTTTCACGGCACAGTGGATTGACAACAGGGTAATTATTGGGGGGGAGGGAGGAGAGAGGGTTTCAATAAAACACCCCCAAGCGAAAATGAATGCAGACTATTACAGACCTGAGACAGAATGATTCCCAAGTGTTTTAATTTGTGCTTCCACTCCTCGTCTCTCGTGCAGTCATCATTTTGGCAACTGCCAGCAACGTCCCCGAGATTCAACAGCGTTTGCAGAGCAGGCAGCTGCTGAGATGATTATGTCAAATCAGCACGCTGTCCTGTCTTTTTCATGTCTAATGATTCTCGCCCTTGGAGAAGTGGTTTAAAATGATGCATACCCCTTGGACTCATTGTGAGGCTGCTAAAAGCAGTAGCTGTTGAGCAGGAGTTTGGGTGGGCCTCTGTCACTCACCTTCCTTGCGTACGTGCCCCGCAATTAGCTTTAAAAATGATTCCACAGGGCCCTGCTACAGCTGGTTTGGGCCCAATCCAAAGTCCTTTCAGGACAATAGAAAATCTTGTAAGAGCTCTGGCTTGAGCTCTGTGGGGGCAGCAGAAAAGCTGAGCTTGTGTGAATTCTTAGTTGGGAGTTTCTCAAACGATCGATTGAGAAGAACATATAAATCAAGACTTGCTTGACATTCGTCTCCCTCTTCAGACCTAATGCCCCCAAAGGCAGAACTGTTGCTGGCAGCACTGTGACTGGGAGATACTGGGAAGGAAGGGGAAAGTTGTAACCCAGTGATAGTATTGCTCTGCAGCTGCTGTCACGCCCTTGAGACATCACAGAGCAGCACTAAAAAGCTTTGCTACCCTCAGAAGTGGGTTGGACTTGTTGTACAAATGTTACCCCTGGGTTTTAGATCACAGGCTGGTCTTGCCTTCTGCAGCTTGGCATGTTATTTACTCAACAGCTTTCCCTTGCACTGCAGTTGTGAAGTCAGTAGTTGATCTGGCAGATACATAAATCAGGTTCTCGGGTTCTTTTCACGCTGCTGTGGCTGTGCCATGTGTGCCCGTGCTGCAGTTCACCCTTTCTGCTTCACCCCTGCACCATCACAGCTTGATTCAGAGAGGACCAGTGACAGTCATGGGTTGTCTTTCTGGGACTCCAATGTGAGCAATCAATCCCATAATCCTATGGCTTGATTTGTAATAATTAACTCAATTTTCTCTGACCTTACACATTTAACTAATCCCACCAATTAAGACTAATCTGCTCGTTATATTATCAGCAGACCAAAAACTGAAAAAGCAAGATCTGAAGAAGCAAGTCTCTTTTGGGAGTCTAAAAGCTCTGGCTTAAAATTCAGACCTGCTGTTTAAAACCACTTGTTTCACATCATTTGCAAGACAGTCTTGCCCTGGGTTTGAGAGCTCTGCAACTGACTGTGATCAATTAAGGCTTTTTTTCCCCCTTTATCCTTCCACTGACAATAGCACTGGCAGCACCACCCACTATTCTGCATCTGGGCTGAGGGAGGGGCTGTGTTTCTCTCTGGGGGTTAAACTGTATCCTCACTCTGTGGCACAGAACTGGAGCCAGACCACCTTCCTTTACTCCTGCCTTTTGGGTGAAAGCTGTGACCCTGTCAGCACCAATCTGAAGAGCTACATCCAAGTGGTAGGTTTTGCCTAGATGCTCCTTTACAGATTCCTCCTTTGTTGTCCCTCCTACCACTGCAGGTGTGTCAGAACTCATACCCTATTCACAGCATACCTCTGTAGTCATGACTGGGCACTCATCATGATAGATTATAGTGCAGGAGCAGCATTTGAGCGAACACAGAGTGACACTGCCACAGAAACAGGAGTGCAAAATGGAGATTTGCCCACCTAAATAGATGACAGCAGGATTTAGGGAAGCAGCATAGAGGATACTGACCACTGCAGCAGGGTTAATATTTCTGTTCCTACAAAAAGTGCCACACATCTCCAGGTTCTTGAACATAAAAAGCTTCAGAGCTGTCTCCCAACAAAAGCCAGGGTATTAGGAGTAGAAAAGAACAGCTTTAGCAACTAACACTACTCCTGTTTAACACAGGTTGCCTTTGTAGCTCCAACTTATGACTGAAGTCAGTAAAACTAAGTAATAAAAATAAGTTTTAACCATCTGGATGGCTACACCAGGCAGGAACTGCTTGGGTAAAGAAATTTTTCTACCAAGTGCCATGTTTTCTTTGATTACCTAAAGCTATCAATGCTACCATCTTTCCATCTCCCTTATAGGCCCTTCTGGCTCCTGCCATATCCTTAGGTGCAGACAAAGAAGCAGAGGAGTTGCACAAAGGATATCTTATCATCTCTTTATTTACATATGATGGAAACACACATGCAACATGTCACAGGATTTACTACAATGGAACAGCCTGTCCCTATCTCCTGTTACCAAAAACTTTTATTTTTGGCTCACTAGGAAAACTATCACTTCCCTAGAAAGCTCCTAAAAATAATCATTAAAAATAACAGACTTGGCAGGATAACTAAATGAGTGAAAGCTGCAGGCTGGGCTGTCTTGCCACATCCTTGCAGAAACCACATGGTTCTCTGGAAGGAGGGAAAGGAAGGAAGGACTGGATGGTCCCAAAGAAGAGGGGAAGTGGTAGTATGTAACAGCTAGAGAATATCTGCCTGTAGCACTGAGCAAGAGAGAAAAGATCTCTGTCAGAGGGTCCCCTCTCACCTAGGCAGCCAGCTTTGTGCTGATCCATTTCCCATCTTTGGAGACTACAAGCTTCCTATCCTCTAGGAACCTCTGATTCTTAAGGAGGATCCAACTTTCTTCTCAAGCCATAGTTAAGGGGTAAAGTTTAAGCCTTTGACCTGAAGGATCTTTTATATCTTGCCTTTATTGAGGGGAGGAGATGAAACTGCAAAGCCTTTTCCTGCCAGGACCATCAGAATGGTAGTCATGATCATCTCTTACTAGTTGGGAGAGGGTGGGACCCAGCTCAATGGCAGGAATGTGCTGAGGGAAAGGAGGGGGAATGCAGTCCCGATACGGAAAAGGCCGAGGACACTCTAAACAGGAGCTTCAGTTTTGTTGGAACCCAGCACCTTCAGAGCCTGCAGCTTCAGTCATTTTTTTGACTTCGTCCTCTAATTCCCATTGCTAGGTATGAATGGTTTGACCCCAGCTCCTGACCATCCAGGCAGGAGTCCCACCCTCCTAAACATTAATGAAGGATCCCTGCTCTCCGTTGGCTGAGTCGGGCTCCACGCAGCGCCCTTTCCTCCGGGTCACTCTTCGGTTCCGGTGGAATTTGGCGTAACAGCGAAGCCCTACGGAAAAGACACGTGGTGAGTAGGAGGGACCAGGGCTCACTACACCAGTCACATCAAACAACAAGCTCTCGGCCTCAGTTCAGGACAGAGCTTGCTGCAGTGGGGACAGTGCCAGGGCTGTGTCAACAGAGGTGGCAGAGAAATGCTTCACATGGGCAGGGCATGTTGCTGTTCTGTTTGGCTCACTGGTCTGGTTTGGGATGCATTGGCTCAGACAGAAGGTTTCACTGGCTTCTTGAAATACCAATGAATTATCCTGATTGTTTCCAGGGATTTTATGGAAGCCCTGCTTGGTTTCCCCCTATTACTTCCCATTACTGTCTAAGTGATCTCTCCACTGGGAAATTACTATAGACTAAATGCGCAGCAGCAATGGCCACGGAGCTCCCTTTGCTATTTATTTCCCCGAAACTTCAGGAGAGGAGGGAAGAGACTTTGAAGTGTTATTACTGGGAGGTCTAATCTAAAGCTCACTGCTGATTGCCTTCAGTTTCTCTGTTATAGCATTGATGAATACAAAGGGGGAGAAAGAAAGGCATTTTATTTGGAAAAAACCATCAGTACATATTCTCCCGTGGCAGTGGAAGGCAATGGGGAGCCTCTGGTCAGGGTAACTCATCAGCTTCTGGCATGAATAGATTTGTCTTTTGGGGCCTATTGTCTGACTTTGTTACACCAGAAGGCCTAGCTAGTCAAGCCAGACAGGGCACAGCCTATGTGTAAAAATTCTCACAACCCCCCTGATTTTTAGTAGCCCAGGATCTGGTCACTGGAGTCGACAGAAGCTGATCTGCTCATCCCAGAAAGTGCAACTCTTTTTACTTCCAGACCAGGCAGCAAATGACAACAGTGCCAGCACCCCCAGAGTGGAGGAGGCTGAGGATTTACAGCTTTTATAATGAGACAGCCCATAAACTGTCCTTCAGTACACGGGAGACCCGGCCGATGTCACAGGTCACTGAGCAGCCTTTTAGAGTGCAGGTCCCTGGGCTATGGGGACACCAGCTACCTTGAAGTTGGGTTTCTGCCCCTCATTACCAGTCCCCCCAGGGCAGCCTGGCCTCCCAGAAGAAAAGCACACAAGAGCAGAGCTCTGCTCTTATCTAAGCATCTTGTCTGTCTTATCTGGATCCTGCATCTTTGGGGCTCTTTTTAATGCTATAAAGGATGCACATTTGGCATCCGCTTATAACTAGCTTGAGGGTAAAGCAGGGCTGGGGGACCGCCCTCGTTAAGCTTGCAGAAACACTTTTCTGGGCTAATCTATCAGGACATCATCTCTGATGAGGACCTTCAAGCGTTAGATGACACGCCCAAGGTGAAGACCCCAGGAAAGCAGGCTGTTTAACTGGGTAAAAAGCAGGTGAATGACCTGGTCAAAGTCATTTGGGTGCCTAATACAGGTCACAACGTTTGGCAAGCAGAGTTTTGTTCTGTCAGACTAGACCCAGTGCCTAGAGCTGATCCTGAACGTGTTCAGACCAGAAGAATGCCTCTCAACATCTTCATAATGCAACTGGCTATTAAGGGCTGCTGTGGACTCTTCAGAAAGAGTTGTAAGAAACAAAAGTCCATGGCCTGCCCACACCTACTAAATTGCTCCAAGTTCAGCTGAAGTTAACTTAGGAAAGCCATATCAGGCATAAGGTCATGTAAAACAGAAAGTTTTATAAGCCATGAGTTTTAACACAGGAAGTTCCACTCCAACATGAGGAAAAACTTCTTCATTGAGAGAGTGACAGAGCATGGAACAGGCTGCCCAGAGAGGTTGTGGAGTCTCCTTCTCCAGAGACTTTCAGGTCCTGCCTGGATCTGTTCCTGTGTGGGCTGCCCTGGGTGACACTGCTCTGGCAGGGGGGTTGGACTCGATGATCTCCAGAGATCCCTTCCAACCCCTACCATTCTGTGATATTCTATGATTCCATGATACTCGTAAGCACCACTGGTACCGTGGCTGCTTCTGTTCATGATTTTTGTTTTCCAAGAGGGAAATCAAGATACCCTAGATGACTAAGCCGTCACACTGGGAGGCAGTGGCAGGGAAAGGCTAAGAGGCAGCAGAACTTAGCTCCTGTTTTCACATATAAACCACTATTCCAAGTCAACAAAGCCAACTAGGAAGCCAACGGGCAGGAGGAGAAGCAAAGAGCTGAACTCACCTTCAGTGCACATACAGTCATCGTAACATTTGTTGTTAAGGCCTCGATTGTGTGGTTTGCAGACGTGTTCGCGCAGGTCGCAGCAAGAGCCTGCAACACAGGGACGAGGGTCAGCCCAGATCATTTATCCCCTTCCCTCACAGGGCTACTGACAGCTCCACGGTACAGACATCATCTCTTCCCACAACACACCTAGAGAGCCCTCTGCATATCACTTTCTATAGGTATTAGAAACCAGGAGGTTTATATTAGAACCTGGGCTGGATTTCAAACGGTGTCATATTTGGAGAAAGGACTCTACCAAGCTGATCCTGACCTGGGAGGCAGTCCAGGTGATGATCACACGGCTCTCCTTCAGCCATCACGGTTTCGTTCCCACTGTTGGGGCTCTTGCTGCGGCGTTTCTCTATGAAAAACAAAAAAAAAAACCCACCACAAAACAACAGATGCTGATAGAAAATTTCATGCTAGCATTGTTTTTTTGGAGATTCTATTGTTCCAGGGTAAAAAACAGCCTCAAACTTCAAGAGGTTGAACTCTCAACCTTCATAGTCTAATCTCCTCCCTATTTCTCAACCCTCCATCTATCATTTTTCCTCTGCCCTCAAACTATGCATCCAAAATGAGAAACATTCCAAGACTGAGCTCAAAACACAATCAGCATTATGCTTTTTCTCTCTTTTCCCACCACTACGATCTCGCATCCTTCAGCACAACTGTGAACACTAACCACGGGATGAGCCACGCAGAACGACTTTTGGGAAAGTGGACAGGGAGGTTTAGCACCTTTCTTTTTAGCAGATGGCCACATTTCTGGTTTGAGATCCTCATAATCTGTCCAGTCAAAAAGTGCCATATCTAGGGTGGGCATCACATCCCCATCTTGCCTGAGGCGAGCCTGCAAACCACAAAGAGACAATGGATTACACCTCTGTAGTGACACTGAAGTCTGCAAATTTTCCTGGTGCTTTTAGGTCTTAAAAAGGCTTTATGATACTGCCCCCCCCACTCCACCACCCTTGTCTTGTCCACTGTGGATTCTTGGCATCTCAGTTTCAAAGGGAAGAGCTTTCCCTTCTTGCAGCTGAAGCCAAGAGGGAAGTTTTCACTGCTTCTATGTGGGGAGAAAAGGTGAGAAAGGAGCATCTGGGCTTGCTGTCTCTCCAGCCAAACCTCCTACTGCCTCTCTGGTCCTTGAAGCTGGATGAAGAAGGCTTAGCTAATAAGAAGTAAGGCAGAGAAGAGAAGCAACTGAAGGAACTGTTTATAAACAAGAAGTGTTTAGATGCCTCTAAGACAGAGAGCTGCTCTGAGAGAGGGCTTTGGTGTTAAGCACACACCTCTAACTGAAAAAAAAAAAAAAAAAGATTAAAAAAAGGAAACTGGAGTTTATCTGCAGGAGATTTCTGTCTGCACCAGAGGTACAGTGCAGTTACCAGCTGTCCCTTTACCTGTGACCGTGGTGATGTGGCTGGAAGAACAGGAGGCTCCTCCGTGGACACAGCTAGTTCCAGTGCAGTGATGAGAAGCATGGTGGGTGTCAGACTGGTAGCTTCCTCTGCCTGAAGGTTTTGAAACTGTTCTTCAAAGATTTCAGGTTTCTTGTATAAGGAGCTTGGCCCAGCATCAGGAGTCTTCCCTGCAGAGGGCACAGGTGCAGTAGCATCAGTTTTCTCATCACTTTTCTTGCTGTGTGCTATAGATTTGAGTCAAAGGAATTCAGATTTCATCCAGCCACTGGCCAGTGTGCTACCACTCTGGGCTGCTGTTCAGAGCAGTGTAAGAGACAGACATGTGCTATTAAAATGATAGATCAGGTCCAGAGCATAGCATCTTGATTTTACTGAAGTCATACATAATCACACTGTCTTGAAGATACATCTCTTTCTTAACAAAGGGGTTTTTTCTTCTGGTCTCACGAGTACAGGTTTACCTGCTTAACTGCTTTTAAACCAAAGGACTAAGCTGCTGCAAATACCTGTAGACACATTCTGATTTGATTTTAGTAGGGGGTTATTTCAACTTAGCTCAAGTCAGGACCTTCCTAACAACTTGAAATAAGGATATTTTCACAGCCTGATCCCTACTTGTCCTAAGTATTAATTTAAATGCAGACTTTAAGTTAAACCAAAGAAACGAGTCCTGTTTTGTAGTCTGTAAATACCAGTTCAAACCAGCTTTGTTGCCTACTCTTCTATATTGCTTAACACGAGTTTAGTCAGTCTGCTGAGAAAACAATAGAGCTCTTCTTACTGACGTGGGGAGGAGTGATAGCTGGAACTCGGGGACACTGACACCCCGCTTCTCAAATCATGTAGCTTGACACAAATTTCCTGGCTGTAATAGAACTAAAGATTTACCACACCACACAGACACACACCCGTGGCTTGACCTGCAAAGGAAAGCAGCCCCAGTCAATAACAAGCAACTTTCTACAGCAGTTTGTGCAAATTCACATAGGGAAAAGACATATTGTTTCGTAGTTCAGCGTAAATATAGAAGACAAGCTCTGATGAGAAGATGGTCTTGAAGCAAAGTAAGTATTTTGTATTATTTCTAGTTTCCAAGTCAGCAGAGAGATTGAGCACAGCTTGGCCATGGTTGTTCCTAAATTGAACCGTTTGCTAAAAAAAGCAATGAAACAAAGCAGGCCACCCCACAACAACCCCTCGAGTCCTAGGAACTTTCAGAGCTCCCCCTGTGATTCAAACCAGGTCATCTTCACAAAATAGCAGCCAGCAGTAAAAACCTCTGGTTCTGGAGTTCCCCTTTCTTCTTGTGCCTCTTTTGTTTGGCAGATTTCTCCCCAGAGCAGGCACACATCCCACACCCTCCACACACCCATGCGGCTCAACCGCAGCTGCAGCTTCTTGCCCTCACACAAGTGACACTCATTTCCAGTGACCCAAGAGCCTCAGCTTCCCTTGGAGCTCCAGTACCTCTGTGGTGTTTCAGCCTGTCCCTGCGGCTGTGTCGCCGATGCTCTCGGTTCTGCTTCTTTCCTCTCTCAGACCCAGGGGACTGGTTCTCCCTCTCCGGATACGGGAACTCAAAACCCAGGAACACGTCCTTGTTCTGTTTCAGGGCTGCTGGTTGTCCCTCTGCCACCAGCTCTTCCAGAGCTGGAGCTCCACTACCCAGTCTGAGGGTGTCTTCCCCAGCTGACCTCCCTCTAGAAGGCATGGCATGGACCCTCTCCTTCTTGGCCAAGCCATGCTTGTGGTGGTGCCCACTTCTGGGCTGCTGCAACCACAGCTCTTGGTTTTGAAGATGGTTGTTGTTCTCCGGGACATTTTTGAGCTTTGTGCCAGGGTCCAGGGAGACTGCAAGACTGAGATCGGAAAGAACCAGCACACACAGGAAAAGGAAAGGAGAGAAGAAGGCGGAAGGAGTTGCCATATTCCTGGGTGCTCTGTCTCACCTGGCCGTTACGGGGGGAAAAAAAAAAAAAAAAAAGAAAAATAAGCAACCAACTTCTAGGAACTGTAAAGGCAAAGAAAACTCAGACCTAGGACACTGAGATGAAAACAGTTGTGGTGTCCAGAGCTGGAGTTTTTTCCCCTCCTTGGTTACCTCCTCTCCCAGCCCTGGTTACAGCAGCTGAGACCCACGAGCAGGGCCTGCAGGGCTGAGAGGTCCCAGTTTCATGTGCAAATGAGGACCATCAATCAGCAGGACACTTCCCTTTGATTCCTCGGGAGCCCCCCTACCCTCCCATTCACAGCCTACCATCTGAGGGGCTAGGGAGCCTGGCTCCTGCAGGCCACAGCTCCTGAGCCACAGGCTCAGCACCAGCTGTCCGGCCAGGGCTGTTTGCTGCCAGGTTGGCATCCTGGGCCTGCCTGGCACTGGCCCCTCCTCACAGCTGGTTCCCTTGCAATGAAGATGTCAAGATGAACAAAACTGGAAGCAGATGGTGGCCTCACAGGACCAGCAACAGCCCTGAGCAGCTTAAGCCAGAGAGACATGTGCAGGCACACACATACTGCTTCAGGGTGCCTGGAACAAACTGGTCAAGGGAAGAAAAAATACTGGACATTTTGTGCTGCTACCTCACAGCGTGGCAGAGAAACATATCTGCTGTCAGAAGAGCAGGGGATGCAGGTCTAAAGATCAAGGGGCAGGGAGGCAGGATAAGTTTTCTCTAGCTTGTCCCACTTTCCTTGCTTGACACTGCACAGGTCACTTCACCCCACCAGGCAAGGTTGTCACTGGGAGGGTAATTTAAGTCCAGAGAGCACTGAGACCGAGTCCCTCAGCCGTGGCTGCAGACCATTCTCATTCATTCTGTTTCACTGCAACATTTTTAAGGGTCTTCCTTCACCCCTGCGTTTGTTTTAGAAGACATGGCTTTGGGACATTGCACAAGTCAGGGATGTCCAAGTCATTCTGCCCTGTCCTTTCCCACAGAAAGGGGAAAGGGAGTTTCAGCATTTCCAGTGCAGCCTTTCACTGTGGGGTAGTGTTCTCTGACTGTCTCCCTCGACCCAGACAGCACGAAGACATGCTTAAAGCCAGAGTTCCCCACGACACTGACTGCTGGGAAGCCAGCCCTGCGCTTGCATTTGAGAATTCCTGTCACAAAGTTCCAGCTGCAGCACTTCACTCAACCTCCTCCCCATCTTTTCTACGCTCAGCCCCCAGTTGCACCCCATTTCCATCTGTCTGTTCATCAGGTAAGCCACTTTGCTGCATAATTCCAATGGCTTGCACCCCCTTCTCGAGGTGCTTTGCTGCTTGACCAGCCATTGTCACCTGTGAAAGGCAGCGGGTGACATCCTTTGAGGTGCCTTTTTGTGGAGCTGACAGGAGGCACCCTAAGAATAGCCTTAGCTCTTCCTTTCCTCTCTTCTTTCAACCTGCAAGACAGATGTGGAGCATTTGGAGTCAGTGAAACCTCTGCCATCATAGCAGCCCCAGCCTCTAGAACACCTCGGGAGGGAGATATCTTCATCCTCTTAACTGAAACGCCTGCTCACTCCATCACCAGCCAGTTCTGCCTTTCTAAGATTCATCTCTGTTCACGCTCAGAGCCTGGGAGTGTATGTTCAGCTCAGACCTCCCCTGGGAAGAGGTAAGGAGCACAGAGGCATTCTCTTTAATGCAGCGTCTGAAAAGCAGGTCTTTCTCCTGGCCACAAAGGACAACAAACTGCTACTTGAGGACTGACTCAGGAGGTGCTGGGTAGCTCATTTGCTGAAGGCATAACAATATGAAATAGTATTTTATTGGCAGCTTCCTGGGACAAAGGAAAACCAGACCGACAGCTAAATCTGTTAACAAAGCACTTTGTTAAGTTCTGCTTCAAAACCAATGTGGAACAAATAGTAACCAAGCAAAACCCAAGCTCTGCATCCACCGTTTTCTGTTTGGTTTTTTTTTTTTCCCCTCCCCCCCCTCAGGATTTTCTCTTTAAGACCCAGAGCAAGCCAGCTGGATCAAGGCATCACTCAGAACAACTCAAAGAGCTCGAAACAGCACCTTACCTTTTCATGTGCAGGCAAAATACCAACAGGAGAGGAAGAATGTAAAGAGAGTATGAGGCAGGTGTCTCCAATCTCACTCACACAGACCCGGCCCCTTTGATGCTGAGCCTGACACATCAGCTGCAGATTCAGATTTTCAGCAGGAGCTAGAAGACAGCTAAACGCTGCAGGGCAGTTCAGCAGAAGATCTGCTTCAAAGTGTAGAGGGCATTTATTTAAGCTGCCCAGCTGTCTCGTTGGCATGACATGGGATGAAAGTGCAGCTAGAGCACACGGGTCGCCTCGTCGCTGCGCTGGCTGAGAGGACAGGCTGACACGTTCCTGTCACTAGGAATCCTGTGTTAATAGTGGAGGTAACTGCACCATACTTGGGGGAGATCTGAGCTGTCTGCCAAACCAAAACTGTATGTGGACAAGTTTGGGCACCTTGGGTTATTGTAACACTGCTGTGCTAGAGGCACAGCGGTCCCAGCCTTCTCTTAACCGCCTGTTTCCATACCCTGATCTAGCTTTAACTTCAGAAACATCCTCTTACCTCCCTCGTTTTTCTTACCCTACAGAAGCTGTAAAATTGACACTGCCAAAAGGCAGAGACATAACACAAACAGCATCCTTAATTCTCCTCAGCATACAGGTTCCTCCATGTCTGAGCACCAAAGTAAACTGCACTCTATCCTCTGTCAGGACCACAGTCCACAGAAGAAGGCAGTCCCCAGCTTGTTGGTGTAGGTGACCAATGTTCTCACACTGCTGATGCACCTTTTCTGCTAAGGGTGAAATTCTGCCCTGACACACGTGCCAGGCAGAAAGAAGTACTGGCCTCAGAAGGAGATGCCTTTCCTAAATTGCTCCAAAACAAACACACATTACAAGAAGTCCAAAATTCTTCTTCTTAGGGTTTGTAAATTAATAAAAGAAATAGCTGAAGTACTTGCCAAGTTAAGCTGCCCCTGTAGTTCTTCGCAACGCCAGATCTACATCCTCCTTACTCCACCCCATGCCTCACACTTGCTTTAAATACCCTCAGGATTAAGAGCCACCTGCCTCTGGAGGTGGCAAATCTACCTGCTAAGGAGAAAACGTGTAAAGCAAAGATAAGGCCTTAGAGCCACCCAGGGTGTGGGCTCAGGGCTGATGAGCAAGTTGCAGTGCTGTCTCTCAGCCACTATTTCTGATCCATTTGGGGTTAGTAGTGGATGGTCACAATCCTGCAAGGGAAATCAGGGTGTGGGTCTTTTGCATCTGGGGTAGCTTTCCCTGCAGGCAGTCTCTTTCTCTGGGCTCACTGCTAAAATTGCTATTACTCTGCTTGTAATCCTGCAAGGCAGCCATGGACTGAGTAGGTACACAGAAACTCGGGTGTGTTTTCCTCCTATCAACACAGTTATGTCACCTGGGCTCTGAAACAGGCTCTGAAACTGCCCCTGCTGCATTCGGTTTATATTTGACAAAGCAGGAACATTGGATCAGCTACAGTCATTCACGTACCTCACTCAAAACATGATACCTGACAGTCCCAGCTTCAACTTTTCACGTATGTTCTTTGTACCACACCCGAGAACAAAACTCTTGAACCGAGAAAGAGAAAAATAATCAAGATCCTTTATCAGCCCAGACCACAAATGGTGCAGTTTGTCTGCTCAAGCGCTGAACCAAGCTAGACTCAAGCACGTACGCTGGGCCAGATTTCTCTTTGGCTCTGATAAGCTCAGACTTTGGCAGGCGTGCCTAAAGATTTCCGGCCTCCAGACAATCTCAAGCTGCAGCAGTAGACAAAGTGTATGTGCATCTACATGGGTGCTGTGTGTCTGTGCATGTGTGGCAGGGATGACAGACAATAACGGCAGCTTCGTGTGCCAGGCTCCCTGTAAATAAGAAGCTGTAGGGTGATGGATGGGCTTGGGAAGGCCTGGAGCAGAATGGACGGGGTAGGCTCTATGGTAGCTGACACGCAGAGAGCTGGCTGGAGCCAGGAGGATGGCATTGTGCAGATAAATGAGATTTCACTTCCCTGCTGGGTCTCTTTCCATCTGTTTTTCTGTTTCTGGAGGCAAATGCTGGGAAGCATCGTAAACAATCTGCCAAGAGACTTCCCCTTTCAAAGGGCTCTCTCCCAGCTTTCTAGGGTCCCCCAAAGCATACGGGTAATCTTACATGCACCCTTCACTCTTCCTCCCTGGGGCAAAAGTAATAACGCTTTTCTTCTCTACAGCATTTCTTCCACGCTCACATTGTAAAGATTTTGTTTGTTTGTTTGCTGCTGGTCCAAACATCCTTGGGATGACAGAGCAGCAGAGTCCCCTGCTCACATATCTCCAGTCTTTTGGGTCCTTCGTTGAAGCTGCCCTCCTTTCTTAGGTTTCCTGTATCCATCGTCACCTTGCCTCCCTACCTTGCCTTTCATATTTATCTGACCCTACAATTTTCTTGTCCCTCATGACCGTGTTTGGTGTAAGAGGTTTCCCCTCTGCAGATATTTTGGCTGGGCTACTTGAATCCACCACCACCTTTTGAAACAAGCTGCCTTCCTTTGCCCGTGTTGTTTTCTCTCACTTTCTGCCATCACCAAACAGCGCTCCACTGAGAAAGGGCCAAATTCACTAACGCAGCCATGACACAGGAGACGGGACATAGAGATTCAGACTTAGAGGGGGTTCAGTAGCAGCTGCTCCTGCAGCTCCACAAAGCATCTCCCTGAGGCAACTCCAGTCCAGTGACCGCTTGAAGTGTGAGTTTTGCTTTCGTTTGGACTCTGGTTTTGCTGACCCGCTGGCCCAGGCAATCAATCCCTTCCCCTCACCAGTCAGCTCTGGCTGACAGGCTGGGCTCTGCCCTCTGGACCACTACAGCCACGAGTGGCTTGTTCAACAGAGCACAACCCAGGCAATACCCTCTCCTGCAGCCCAGACTTGTCAGCTGGCAGTTCTGTACTTGTCACCGAGTCCCTGCTACGCTCCAGCACTCTGGCTCTGATGAACACTGGACGCCTTGCAAAGCCTTCACCATCACTCTGTGCCTCTCACCTTCAGCCACAGCCACACCACCGTTTCTCCCATGAGCTGCATAGAGACCTTCACGGCTCTCAGTGTGCGAGCAGGGAGGGTACAGCACCCACATCCCCCCAGCAAGGAGCAGTCCCAGCAAGTCGCTGTGTTGAAGTGGGAGAGGGGCACAGGAATGAATATGCAGTACCCTCTGCTCTGCTTCCCTCTGGGACTTCACGGAGCGGCTGACACAGCCATCATAGGCGACCCGCTATCAAACAAAGTCTACTCTGCCCAATAATGAGATTAAAATAGCAATGAGCCTGAGATTAGCATCCGAGGTGCAGTCGCTTGCTGTCAGCACAGCAGAGAAGGCTCTCCAGTTTAACGCACAATGCCTAGTGACAAATGAGACACAATCAATAGCAAAGGTCACTGCTCACCCAGCTGGAAAGCACCCGCCAGTGTGATAGGGAAGAACGGGTGCAGATCTGGTCCGATCTGCACCGGGGGCAGACACGGATGCATCCCAACTGGCAGAACAGTTAGGCTGTGCTTTCTACATTTTACCTTCCATGTCATTCTCACTTTGAACCAAAATGTGTAAGATTAATGCCTCCTTCTGCAAGGGAGAGGAGATGGGAGTACAAAACCACTTCCATTAAACCCTCTGGTTGACGGAAGACTTCAGGTGTGAATTGGATAAATGTCACTTAAATCCTACATGATGAATTACTGGCTGTAATAAGCCATTAACTGATGCCAAAATGATTTAATTCAGAAACGAGGTCTCACTTTCGTCAACAGAGGAAGAAGGGAGAATAACCCGTGGGTACCCAGGGGCTCGGTGCGTGACAGCACCCAGCTCTACAACCACAATGACTCGGTGGGAGAAGCCTCCTTCTCCCCTCGGCCACTTTCCGCAGCAGCTCTCGGCTCGGAGCCGGGACGTACCCCCGGGCTGCGCGGGAGGGGGCTCCGCAGCTGCCTGCGAGAGGCCGATGCCTCTGTCCGAGGAGACTGCGCCCAGGGAAGGGAAGAGCCATCTCGGGAGGGAACCCCTGAAGTAGCGGGGGATTGCAGTGGGGTGGTGGGGTGCGAACCCCAAAGCCCACCCCGCAAGGTGCACGGCGCTGCACATTGTCACCCGAGCGGGAGCGGGAGAGCCCGGGGCTCGCTCCCCAGCACGGGTGACAATAGGGTCGGCTGAAGGCACCGACGCTGTCCGAGCTCGGTGGTCGCCTCCGAGCCACCGCGCAACGAGGGTGTCCCGGCGGCGGCAAATAAGAGGCGGCGGTACCCGGGTCGTGTCGCGTCCGTCCCCCCCCCTCCCAGCCTTTGTCTCCTCCGGGGTGCAGGGAAAGTGGGAAAGTGCCCCCCGCTCCCTCCCAATCCCCCCGAAAGCCAAGGGGAATCAGCTCGGGAGGAGCGCGTCCCCCCGGCCCCGGCTGAGCGCGGAGCGGGCAGTGCTGCCCGTTACCTGTGCGGAGCTGCTCGGCGCGGCGGAGCCCGGCAGGCAGGGCAGCGGCTGTGCAGGCAGAGCTGCCGGGGGCTGCTCGAACCCGAGAGCAGGAGGAGGAGGAGGAGGAGGAGACACGGGGAAGGCAGTGGGGGAATGTGGAGAGGAACCGGGGACGCCGGGAATCCCGGGGGACTGGGGTGCATGGTGCGGGGGGAGGTGGGGCTGGGAGGGGCGGCCGGGGCTCAGGGCGTGCAGAAGGTGTTTAGGGGGGTGCCCGGGGATGCGAGGCGAGCGTGGTGCGGGGGTGCCCTGTGCGGAGGGGTGCGGGAGCGCAGGGTGCGCTCTGCCGCGGGGCCGGTGGCAGGAGCGGACGCTGCCCCGGGCAGGGACCGGGGCAGACAAAGAACGAAGACAAAGGCCGGGCCGGCCCGGGTCTGGTGAAGTGGCGGCCGGGCCCCCGCTCACCTGCACGGCACAGCGGGGCGGATACGGCAGCCCCGATCCCCGAAGGGGCTCCTTCGCTTTACGGTAACGGGGTGAGAAACCGGGCCGGGGGAACCGGCATCTCCCGCTCCTTGCACCGAGCACCCAGCCCCGCTCCAACGGAAGAAGCTGCGGCTGCAGCGCGGGGGGTACCGGTCGGGAGCCGGGGAGGGGGGCAGCAGCGGCGGGAAACCCGGGGGGAGAGGGACAGGGACCGGGACCGGGACCGGCTCCGGCTCCGCTCCTCCCGCCGCCGGGGGGCGCTCGGGCCGCCCGCCGCTCTGACGTCACCCGCGCGCGCCGCCGGCTGGCCACCCGCGCTGAGCGCAGCGCGGCGGGGACGGGAACCGGGGCTCGGGTCGGTACGGAACGGAACGGGACGGGACGGGACGGGACGGGACGGGGAGGGTAGCGGCACGGCACGGCACGGCACGGCACGGGGACTGCCCTGCGCGGGCCGCGTCCTGGCGGGAAGGGGCACCCGGCAGCGTTCCTCGGGGAGGGGTCGAGGCGGTGGCGGTTACCGGGTGGTCTCCGGGGGGGAAGGGAGCGCTGAGCTGAGGATTCCGCGAGGTCCGGAGGGAGTCAGCGTGGAACCGGTAACACGGTAGCTCCGAACCGCGGGCGGCAATACCGAGGTGAAGGGGGCGGCGGGACCGGTGCACGCTGCGGTACCCATCCGTGTCCCGGCAGCCGCGGCCCGTCCTTCCGTCTGGCCGGCCGTTAGCGAGACCGGACGGGGCAGGAGCGCTTGGTGTCTCCGGTCTCTGCTCCGAAGCCACGAGGCGAGCAGGGCAGAGCTGCGGGAGGCCTTCGCTGAGGGATTGCGGGTGACCGGGTACCCTGTGCCTCCTCTGCTTCCCTTTTCCTCTGAAATCCCTGCGGGAAGGGATCACCAGCTTCCAAAAGCACCCCAGGGAAGCGCAGGTTTTCTTTTTTCCTGCTGCCTGCTCCTCCTCGCTTCCCCAGCCATCGCTCAGCAGGGGCTGTTAGCCTGGGATGGCCTTATCCTGACCTCATACGTATAGGACAGCGAATTCAAACCAGCAGGTGAAAGGCTCCAAACGGCTCCAACCAGCTCCTCCAACATCTGAACCTGAGAGAGTATTAAATGTGTGATTCTTAGACCTAGCCTTGTGACTGCATGGGAGGGGGCGTCTCTTGGGATGCTGTTGTCTCCCTGGGGCCCCTGTGTAAGGAAGGTGATGTCTAGGTGAGGGTGTGAACCTGACCCTCTAAAAACACAGGTGCTTTATGCTGCTGTGCAGATCTTCTGTGCAGGTTTGAGAGTCACTGCAGCTGGTGTGCTAGAGAGGTGCTGAAGCAGCTTACTTTTATTTGTTGTAGCAGATCATTAATATTCCAGGAAGGCTTTTTACACAGCGGTACGATTCTGATCTAAAAAGGGAGAGGCGAGTAGCTCCCTGTTTTGTGGGTGTTGAAGTAATTCTTTGTCGGTCTGAAAACCATGGAGCAGCTTGAAAATCAGTGGTGAAGCAGCTGGCGTGTGGCTAGCAGAGGTCTGTTTGAGTTACCTGTGCCAAGGAGCCAGCCACCCTGCTCCTCGGGCGTTTGGGGACAGTGTTCACGAGCAGCAGTGCTGCAGTTGCCGGTTAGAGCTGGTGTGCGTGCAAAGAATGTGGATAAATAATGAAACAAATGAAGATTTGCAATAGAAAATTAGGGAGGCTGTAGCCTACAGTGTGCGAGGCACGGACTCCACTGTGTAAGGAAAGGCTGTTGCGTTTGCAAGGAGCAGGGAGTTGCTCTCCGTGACCTTATGAGTCCCTTCTGACTTGAGATATTCCAAGATTCTAGGAATCTGATGAACTCTGTGTTAAACAGCTCTGTAGGGTTGGGTTTCCTTGGGACTAGGGGGAGAGAGAGATTCTGAAGCTGTAGCAGACAGCAGATGAGTGCCCATGGTGTGTAGTGTCAATGGAAGATGCAGATCCCACCCTGAACAATAAAAGTTCATTGCAAGAATAAACCCATAACACTGAGAAGTTGTTGTGTTCTAAGAGGATATAGGGGTTAGAAAAGACAAGGGGTGTCTTCTAGGATGGTATGAGAGAACTTGTGTGGCTTTGAAAAGAATTTAGGGTTTCTTGTGCTACTAAAAGGCAATTGTCTAAACTTCCCCACGTCTTGAATCATGAATTCTCTAGTCCTAGCAAAAAGCATCAAAAAGGGAGGGAGATGGTGAAGAACTGTGAACTGGACAGATTTTCACCTTTTCTAATAAATAAAGCCCAATTAAAAAAAAAAAAAGGCAGGAATTAAGCTAGGAATAGTCAATCAATGTGAGGTGCGAGTCAGAACACAGCAAGGACACTCTCAGTTCCTGCACTACTGGTGATTATGGAGGGCATTTAACCCTCTCACAGAGCCCGGCGATAAATATTCTTCATGTGCTCACTTCCAGGGTCTGGGAAAGATGACCACTCTCACGCGGCAGGACCTTAACTTTGGGCAAGGTAAGGTCTTGTGCTCAGCTGCAAACCTTGCTGCTTGGAAGACTTTGCGTTGGCACGAGAGCTTGTGGGGTTGTGCGTGGGGTTGCTGCATCCCTAAACTTCCTTCAGCTGAGGGGAAGCAGGTGACATTTGTGCAGGGAAAAATAACTTGGAAAATTATTTCTGTGAGTATCTGGTGTTGCTCTGCACGCTTCCCCCCTTTCCCTACCTCATCATCCTTTCTGTTTGTTTTTCAGTTGTTGCAGACGTTCTTTCGGAGTTTCTGGAAGTGGCTGTTCACCTTATCTTGTATGTCAGAGAAGTTTACCCTATTGGGATCTTTCAGAAGAGGAAAAAATACAATGTACCTGTCCAGGTAGGAGATTTTCCTGGAGGGTGACAGCCACGTGAACAAGCAGAATAGCAGTGATCAGTCAACGCTCACCAGAATTAACTAAATCACAATCCAGAGTTTATTTTAATGTGTTGGATTAGCAACTTACTGGTGAAAAATGCTAGTTTTGAAGCATGATTCAAGTGCTTTGTGACACACTGGTGCTTCTGTTTAAATCTTCCCCTTTAGCATCGTCATGTTGTTCACAGCAGAACACAGCTCTGACTATTCACTGTGTTTGCTACAGATGTCCTGCCACCCGGAGCTGAACCAGTACATCCAGGACACACTGCACTGTGTAAAGCCCCTGCTTGAGAAGGTAAGGGCAGAGCAGGGAGCCGGGCAACAGCACTGCATGTGGGTTTGTTAGGAAGGAAGAGGACAAAAATACCATCTTCATGGCAAAATTTATCTACAAATTGACCATATGCAATATAGGAGCTGATAAAGTAACTAACAAATTAACAGCCATAACCTTTCCTTGTGGCTAAGGCCCTGCCTTGCTGCTGATCATTGGCATTTAGCTGCATCTAACACACAAGGATATCCATCTCTATATTTTTCAGGCACATCATCCTACGTATAATTGTATTCAAAAGCAGAACATAAAGTTTAAGCACCTGTCTGGCAGAATAGTGCTTTCCTGTAAAGCAAAGCTAGGTTTGAACTCTAGGCGTTGCAAGACAACGGTGCGGCCACAGGAAACTGTTCAGGATGTAGGATGCTGGCAGGTTTTGCAGTCTCTGCTTTTTACGGGCAATATTAACACACACAGAGAGAAGGGGAACTGGTCTGGTTTACACCGCAGTGCTACAAAGCTGCTGCGTTTGGCCAACAGTCTAAGTTTAACTTGCCCAGCATTGTCCATTCCCCAGTGATGCCCGTACTGTTTAGCGCACTTTGGCTTTTGAGATACCAAGCGAGATACCTTATCTAGCAAGGAACACCTCTGCAAAAGCAGATATATTTTTTTTTGAGCGGTAAGAATAATCTGACAGCGCTCGAGCTTTGGGTAACAAGGCAGGGGGAGCTGGGGAAGCACCCCGAGGGGCAGGGGCGCTAAGGGGGGGATGGTTCCCTGTGTCCCGGCAGAACGAGGTGGAGAAGGTGGTGGTCGTGATCCTGGACAAAGAGCACCACCCAGTGGAAAGATTCGTCTTCGAGATCACCCAGCCGCCGCTCCTCTCCGTCAGGTAACGGTTCCTCTGCCTCCCACCACCTCCCCCTGCCTCTGCCAGAGGTGTTCTGGAAGCAGCTCCAAGCCCCCCCGTGCTCCGCTGCTTGCCAGTAACGCCCACTGCCTTCCCCCCAGTTCAGAGTCCCTGCTGTCCCACGTGGAGCAGCTACTGCGTGCCTTCATCCTGAAGATCAGCGTGTGCGACGCCGTGCTCGACAACAACCCCCCGGGTAAGCATCTCCACCCAGCCCAGGAGCTTGGGGATCGCTCGGCTCGAGATGATCCTCTGCGAGCTGTCCTCTGGTCTCTTGCAGGCTGCACCTTCACCGTGCTGGTTCACACACGGGAGGCTGCCACACGGAACATGGAGAAGATCCAGGTGATAAAGGTGAGTGGTACCTTTGGCTTCCTGACTGTGCCTGAGCAAGCTGCAGAGCAAAGGCTGGAAAGGACAGTCTGGGCATCCCTAAAGCTGAGATAGATGAACACGTGCGTTGGCTTCATGATGCAGTTCCCAGCTTTGCTTTGAATGTGTTACATGGTGGTGACTGGGGAGGTGACTCAGCACATTCACCACGGCCCAGCCCCTGTCAGACAACAGCTGCTTCAACCCCTGACTTAGGCTGTAGCAATACTTACCACAAAATGCCTGCTCAGTCGCTTAGAAGTACTTGAATGTAGAGAAGCGGTACGTGAATTTAATCAGCAGCCACAAAAAGCCCAAATCCCTCATCCCACATCCACTCTGGACAGCTGATTCTTTATAAATAGCAAGAAAGATGAAGATTCAGATACATTTTTATCTTGCAGACAGAGTGTGAGGATCGCTTTTTAAAGCAAGATTTCCTTTTGAGAATCCTTGCTGAGGTACAAGGAAACTTCTTTTCTTCCCAAGCCAAGTTATTTTGGGTGTCCCAAAGCACGGTAAATAAAGCCTATGAAGTATAAAGTTGATTCAAAATGAATTGTAGTAGGGTAACCTTTAAACTTGCAGGGCAGGAGAGCAGTCCTTGCCCTGAACATGTTGGGGTTGCAATTAAATGCTGGTGTAATGAGCAGAACGTGCAAGGCTCACGACAGCTAGGAGTATATCTTCTAAAGAAGTGAGATGTCACATTTGGACCAAGTAGGCTAACATTCTACTTCGATGCTGTAACTGAAGATAATTACACCAAGCTTCAGGGCCAAGCGTGCAAGTGTTAGGTTTTGCTGTTATGAAAGGTTTGAGCTCCCTGCTTCTTCCCCTGGCCATGAGATCCTCATTCACTTGCTGCTGAGAAAGAGCTCTCCTTACAGAGCCTGACAGCCTCTCCGCAAATAAAGCGCCTTGTGTTCCTGCCCTAGGATTTCCCGTGGATCCTCGCTGATGAGCAGGACGTGCACATGCACGATCCCCGGCTTATTCCCCTGAAAACTATGACATCTGATATCTTAAAGGTGAGCAGAGCATTTTGGTCCAAGGGATGGCTTGCATCCCCATTTAGTGCTAAGCTTTGGCCATCTCGGTGCCAGTTTTCCACAGTTACTCTGCGGTTTTCTGTAGGGTAAGTTTAAGTACTGCTCAGCAGTAGTTTAGTCTCACAGATGCCTGTGGCACTAATCAAAACAGGGCTAGACCCCTCATAATAAAACAGGAAACCTGGTTATGGGGGAAAGATAACACTCTTCCTACTTAGCCCGTTGAAGATTGATCTTTTTTTCCATTCACCTACCTGCTTGTCAGATGGAACTGATGCTTGTTTCTCTCCTCCAGATGCAGCTGTACGTAGAAGAGCGAGCCCACAAAGGCACCTGATTTCAAACCTTCCTTGCCTTCAAGCCTCGTCTGATCTTCCAGTGGAATAAGATCTCTCACGAACCACACCTTGATAACCATCTCTTCAGCTGGCCTTCTGGGTGAATGTAGAGCAGCTGCTGCCTCTTTATTTCAAGTGCTCTTACCACTGTATATAGAACTGACTTGGAATGTGGAGCCAGAGCCTGTTCCCGTGTACGCTGATGTGTGAGGGAGCACAGGCTTTGCTACGGTGAATCCCTGGGGCTGGAGATCAGCAACTGCAGCGTGCAGGCTGTGCTTTGTACAAACCCAGCTCTTACCTTACCAGTGCACGTTGGCAGTGATCTACAGCAATGGACTCGTACCAAGGGTGAGCGAGGCCTTAAGTAGTGTCTGTCCACTGTGACTGTCCCAAGTAGTCTTCAATAAATACTAAGTTTTACCCTAGTTGAGCTAGGCTGAGTTCTGTCCAAACCAGCCTCCTCCTTTCAGTGAGGAAGTATTTTTATTTTGTGTGGAGCTTTGTATTTTATGTGGAGCTTCCACTGCTTTTCCATACCTTTTGTGGAACACGTGGAGTCAGTTCCTGGGAGAGGCTGTACAACCTGGGTCTCTCCCCTTTCCCTTTCCTCCCACAAGTGGCATTATCAAGGTGGAATTTGTCTGTCCAGCAGGGACACTCATCACAGTGTCCCACTCCTAAGAGAGACAAGGGAGATAGTGCTAATCCTACACTGATCAGAGATGGGAGAAAGCCTTGGTATTGGTTTTGTGCACACAGGGGTAGGAGATGTCGTTCACAGGATTCAAGCTGAGCTTGTCAGTCAGACAGCCAGTATAGTACCTCCCTGCTACCTCCATGCAGAAAAGTCCAAGAATACTACAGATCATGTTTCTGTGCTGCTTCAACATTTTATATAGGGTTAGACTGTTCAGTACAAACCAACTACTTTGCTGTAGTACAAAGGTAGCAAGGAAAAAGCGCAGCACGCTCAAAAGGCACTTAACATTGTCAGGTAGCCACCTTAAGGGAGTTCTTATCTCCTCTCTCTCTCTAGCTGTTTATTCACCCAACTGTGGGCTGCATTTGGACAGGGAAGGCACGTACCATTTCAAGCATACAAGGAATTAAATACCAGTGACACAGCATTTCTGAAAAAGGGTTGACAGTTTCCTTATCCTATTCAAGGTCTGATGCGAGAGATACAGGTTTTTAGATGTAAGCTGCATCAGGAAAATACCACAGAGCAGAGCCCTCGAGGACAGCATTGCTAATGTGAAATGAAACGTTTTAACCTTGTCTTTCATAACTTCCAAGACCAAATAAGAAAAGGTTTCTATTTCAGACTTACTGTTTGGGCTGTAGCACACAGACATACTAACTAGAAAAGACAGATGTTGTGTTTAATTATCCCAGTCCTCCTCCCGTGGAAGGGCACTAGGAATTGCAGTAACACCCATGGTACAGGAGGATGAAAGGTAAAGACAGAAGTCCTTCCAAAGGGCTGGGCCTGCAGGAGTTCTGCTGTGAACAAGGAGAACTAGCTGCTTGTGTTTGAGATCAGCTGTGCAAAACAAAGCCAGGACGCTCACCCAGAGAGTACAGACAGGGTAAGTGCACCTGAGACCACCTGGTTACAGTCCTGAGGTAAAAGCAAACACTTCTATTGTGCCTTCATAACGATGTCAGGGGCCCAATGGTGATGCTGCTGTTGGTCACGCGGATCCCATACCACCCTGCCCAGAACTGGGTGTCTTGGCCTCCGTGCTGAAACCAGATGTAACGAACTCCAGCTGGATAATTCTGGAAGGTGTGAGAAATCTGCAGAGAAAGGAGAAAATTCCTCTTAATTTGCCTAAATAAACCAGCACTGCCCAGAGGCTCAGACAACTACAGTACGGGGGTCTCGGGAAAAGCACATTCTGAGATGTCTTCCATTGAAAGTGCATTATACCCCTTTTTTGAGGGATGGGGGAAAAAGCTTCTACTCCTTCAGCCTTCTGCCCTGAAATCCTCTCCAAGTCAAGCATAAGTTAAGCCTGATTCTTGGGTATGTTTGATTCTTAGGTACATTTGTCATGTAGGCAACAACTTAAGTGGGAATCTACAGCAAACCAAACCCGTTAAACACGTTCAGCGGTTTAAGAGAAATAAGGTCTGCAATACCTTAAATAACACCTATGCAGTAGTCTTAAAACAAAGGGTTTTGATCCAATTAAAACGAGAACTGTGCTCTTGTAACTTAGCGATTTAGACAAAAACTTAAGTGAAAACCAGAAACAATTAAAGAGACCGAGCTGTAAATTACACAGAAGCCTGGGGGATACTCTTCAGAAAACCCTGGGCACCTACAAACCCAGCCTAGCTCCTTCCTGGCACTGCATTGTCAACAGCAGGGACTTCCCTTTTCTGTTGAGGAGGCTGAAGAGCAAAGAAAGGTGGTCCACTTGGGGCTTTTGGCCAAGACAGACATCCAAGATTCAAGTGTCACAACAGCGATGTAAAGCTCCTTACCTCTCTCCACACTGCATCACTCCACTGCTCTATAACCACTGGCTCGGGGTGGAACTCCTCCAGGACGATGTAGTCTTCAGACAGCAGCCTCACGGTGATTTCGTAGCGACACCCACAATCAAATCTGGCAGCGTACCTAGAGAGGCAGGGAGTAACCCAGGAGAGGGCTGTGATACAGCATTGGCTTTTCTTTAGCGTTCAAAACCAGGCTCCAAGGGGATCCCTGTCTGTGGAGGAAACGGAATGTGTTCCCCATAGCTAGAACCTCCTGCTATCCTGCTCTTCACAGCATTGCTGCTTCCTCGCAGCCCACTGAATAAACTCGGATTTAGCTTCTGCTTTACTCAGTAACTACAACTCCCCAAACTAATTTTAGAGCACAAAAAGCCAGAAATCCCAGTTTTCAGTGCATACACTTACCAGTCCTTGACTACAATTTCAGGCCGTTTCTCATCCATCAACTGATTCCAGTATCCTTCTTTCTGCAGGGTGATGAGTTGAGACTTGAAGCACGGCCTGCAATAGAATAGTCACAACTTGACCCAACGCATCTCTTCCCTCTCAATATCCACACTTTCCCCGACAGCTTTACTCTCACCAGAAGCTCAGCCAGGCTGACATGGCCAAGACATGCCTTTTTCCATAGCCAGAACTACTGAAGGAAATGAGCTGATAAGCATCACCCCCAGAAAAAAAGAATAGTTACCTGCAAGCTGGATGAGGAGGGGTCCCTGTGCTCTTAGGGCATATGTTAGCAAGAGGAAACTACAGCTTAGGGATGTAAAAGCAGCTAGTCCTTCTCTGTTGACAGCTTTTATCTCACGCTGTTAGCGTGACAAACACACCTACGCTCTTTGAGCTTTTACAGAGTTTTGGCCTCAGGTAAGCAAGGGTGATAAACTTGCCACACCTTAACCTTTGCCCACAGCCTTTGGGGGAAGAGAAGCAGAGATCCCATGTGGATTATCACGATGATAAGTTACAGGAAATTCCTGATTGGGACAGAGAAATGTAACACTCGTGGTTAATTCTCTCAGCAGTACACCTCTCTCTGGAACTAGTATAAAGGGTGAATGAATTAAGCTCCTTCCTTTTCCCCCACACATGGGCTGAGGTTCAGTGACCTGCCTCAAGCCTTCTAACCATAGTGCCTTTGCAGACAGACTAGAGAAAGCCGGCGTCCCAGCTCCAGATTCCTGGAATCCAGTTCTTACCCATACGAAGTGACAAAATATTTGTGTACTGCAGGGACTGGTATGTCTGTTCCGTGAGCTCCAGGCAGATTCTCAATCTTCCATTTATCTCCTTCATTATCATCAAGTTTCCAGTGCTTAAACTTCTCTAAAAAGGTAGAGATCAAAGATGACTGTTAGGACCCCACTTCAGTTTCCAGCAGTATCTCTGCTTTTGTTAAAGAATCAGCTACAGAAAATCAGCAGGAACTTACTAGGAGGAGTTTTCAGCTACACAGGATTTATTTATTTTTTACAGCTGAAAGTGATTCTTATCTTTATGCTGTCATAACTTCTAACATGCCTGTCAGCAGCTAGGACAACAGGTAGCAGCTTTCTGACCACAGCAGAAACTCAGTAATAAAGTCAAACCGCTGCAGTTGCATCAGTCGAGTCTCGGACAACAAGAATTCCCCAGCTCCCCGAATGCTTCCTGACAGTTTTGTTCCCAGATTACACTCGTTGTGCACGTTACCCATCACTGTCTGCAGTGCTGGGGCCTTACTGGCTCCAGGGATCATTCCGGTCACAGCTACAGACGTGTGTTTACCAGTACTTCACCAACCCAGAGTAATTTTACTGCGTTATGTTTACTTGTGGGTCTGACCCGGCAGAGATGCGTCCGTAGCCGGCCAGCCCCGCATCACCGGCTGCACCCCAGGACACCAACTCCTTCTGCTGCGGGGAAACTCTCAGCCCCCTCCTAGAAATAACTAAACAAACCTTCGGCACAGGGGTTTTTGATTAAGTTCCTCTTCAAGTGGCAGAGCATATAGAAGGTCTTCCAGTCAGAGACGGTCCTGTCCAAGTTCTGCAGGTAAAAGCCATCGCGCTGGCACTTGCGCTTCCACAGCGTGGTCAGGTCCACCACGTACCGCCACTGGGAGCAGACCAGCCTGCAGGTGCGAACCAGCTCCCGGGCCGGGAGAAGCGACAGCAGCTCCACCAGCACATCCTCGGGGAGGTCACCCATGGACGTCATCACCCAGCGGCAGCTTCGCCGACGGGAAATCCCCGCCGCACCCACAGCACTGCGGGAAACAAGCGGAGCCTGCGCCGGTTACCGACGGACCCACGCCGCGAACCCCTGCCCCGGCTGGGACAGACCCCCCCCCTGCCCGGGCCCGGTCCGGTCCCGGTCCCGGCCCTACCTGGGCTCTGCCCGGCAGCGCCCTCCGGACACGGATGTGAAGCGGCGGCGGTCGCAGCTCTTCCGCATCGGGCGGGGAGCGGGGCGGGCACCGGGGAAAGAGGCGGTGCCGCCGCCGCCCCCGCCCCGCAGAGCGGGCCCTTTATCAGCCCAGCCCAGCCCAGCCCAGCCCAGCGCGGCCCCGGCCGGCCCCGCCGAGCAGAGGTAAGAGCGGCCAGCACCGGGGCCAGGGGCACGGGACGGGCACCCGGAGGCTGGGGGCACCGCGCTGGGACCCGGAGGGATCGCCCCGGCTGGGGGGCAGCGGATGGGGATGGGATGGGATGGGATGGGAGCTGCCGCGGGAGCTGAGCCGGCGGAGTGGGAAGGAAAAGTGAGGTGGGGACCGTCACCCCTTCCCCGAGGGCTGGGGAGCCTCGCTAAGCACGGAGGGGTCCCGATCCATCGGGGGAGGGACCTGGGAAAGTCCTGCGGGAGATGAAACCGCCACGACTTCTCTGTTGGCTTTTTTAATGAAGTCACGTTTTACCCTCCAGGGCTGCGGTCGGGGCTTGGAAAGGGGGCGAGAAAATGGGAAACCCCCAGTGCAACCCCCTAAAAGCCAGGGGATTGTAAAGGACAGTGTCCCCTCTGCTGTCTGCAGTGCAGATAAAGGGCACATGAGCGCTCTGCATGCAGAACATCTGTCTGGGTTTAGGATGCTGCTGCAACAGCGACTCCTTATTTCTCCCCTCCCTTGCCAGATTTGGCTCTTCCATCTTTTACCAAGGTCGGGATATTTCACCTGCTTTGTTCCCAGTGCTCTCCTGGGTTTAATGACGCACTCCTGAGGAGCTGGGCTGCAGCTACGCAGGTCACTGCGGTCTCGGCAGCTTCCCAGCATCAGGGCTCAGCTGAGAGAAAAGCAGAGTCACAGCGCACGATGGCACAGGCTCCAAATCTGCACACTCATCTCTTCTTTTTCCTGCAGCACCCAGCCCTAGAACTCCGGGCAGCAGAGAGCTGACTGGACTTGGCCAAATTAAGTGCATGAAGTTCTGAAGTGGATTGTTCAGGCCACAGGAAAAAAAAAAAAAGGAATATTAGAGAATATCAGAGCTATTTTCTGTTGTGCTCAGACCTGTACTTCACAGGCTCCTGAGAGGGAAAGCCTTTCAGATACGGAACAAACCACCGCAAACGTGGTTGGCAAGATGCTCACCACCATTTACCTTGACCCTGCTCTGCAGCATTTGCTATCGGTGATGCTCTTTGAGGCCAAACACACCCCTCGACAGCTCCCTCTGCAGAGGAAGTCCTTACTGGGAAGGTGATTTTTGCAGCAGCAGTGATTTTTGGCAGGACTAATTCCAGTCTGGGAAACTGATAGACTGGCCACAACTGCAGATGTCAGCTACTTGCATTTTGTGGATGGATTTAACCAAGGGCTTCACTTAGAATGTAGAATACTGATCTGCTCATGTGCTTCAGGGGTGAGGAGGCCTTGAGGTTAGGAAGCTATCTGTGTCCCCCCAGAATCCTGCTTTCAGATAACAGGCTCATTTTCTCTTTCTCTACTGCATCAGTGTTTGACATCACTGAGGGTGGGGGACCCCATGTCTGGAAGGCCACTGGGTCACCAACTCCTTTCCCCCTTCTTTCTCAGGAAGCTCCGTTCAGCCCGGCCCAAGGATGGAGTCCCTCCCTGAAGCCATCCTGATCCGAATCCTGGCTTCCCTCCCTGCGGTGGATTTGGTGCTGGTGTGCCGCCTGGTCTGCTGCCAGTGGAGGAACCTGGTCGACGGAGCCGCGCTTTGGATCCTGAAGTGTCAGCAGGAAGGCTTCGCTGGGGCAGAGTCAGAGGAGAACACGGAGAACTGGCAAAACTTCTACTTCCTGAGCAAGAAAAGGAAGAATCTCATCAAAAACCCATGTGGTGATGGTAAGAGACACGCGTAACAAGCCCCAGGGTTTTGTAAAGTCGACCAGTGACGGGGAATTGGGCATCTCCAGTCTCTGAGACAAAAAGAAGAGATCCATTCTGTTTACAGATCATCTTTCTGCAAGCTTTTCCAAAATTCAGGTACCCCCTGGCCACCAAGGACAGGGAAGCCCAGTGCTTAAGGCCACATTGCTTCTGGAAATACCCCTTAGAGAGTTAGAAAACTGAGAAACAAAGCAGCCAGCATCTCTCCCCAGGCTGTTACGACACTGGAAGTGCTGGCACAGTTCAGAACACCTAAATAATTTCACTGGAGTACTTTCTTTAATCAACCCAGACGCACCATTTTGGTGGGGAACGGTGAAGTTTGCTTATATTAAGTTCAGACTAAAGTTCTTTTTTTGCCTGACCTCTACTTAACACACACCTCGGTAGCCTACGTAGAGAAGTAGAGCTGCATCTCTTAGACCTTTCAGAGGCCACAGAGAATGGTTCCGGTGGGAATGGCCAAGTTCCCCAGGCCCACCCAAACCAAGACTCACCCGAGTCTCTTTTCTGCCATTTGCAGAAGACTTGGAGCACTGGGGAGAGGTAGAGAATGGAGGTGATGGCTGGAAAGTTGAAGAACTCCCTGGGGACTTTGGAAAAGAATTCCCTAGTGAAGAAGTCCATAAGTACTTTGTTACATCCTATGAGTAAGGCTGCTTTCTTCTCTTATTCAGGGAAGGGGACGGTTTGTTTCCCCAGCCCCAGGAGAGACTGCGATGCCAATGAAGATCTTGTCTTTCAGGTGGTGTCGAAAGGCTCAGGTCGTTGACCTCAGGGCTGAGGGCTACTGGGAAGAGCTGATGGATACAACCCAGCCGAAAATCGTGGTAAAAGACTGGTAAGGAGCAAGGATGCCTCGGAAGGCAGTCAAAGAGAAGGGTGGGCAGGGAGGACATAGAGCTGCACTGGGCCTTCAAAGCTGCTGGGATGCCCTTGACGTGGGATGGGGCTGGGTCTTGGCCGGCAGCACCAGAGGCAGTTCCCACAGCTTTCAGACTGTTCCCACAGCCTCTAAAGACCGAGGTCCTGCCATGGATGAGGGGACAGGGTGGGTTGGGATAAGAACCAGTACAGATTTCCCCCCTCTAACCAAGGCCCCAGTGACTTGGTGAGGTTGGCAGAGCCTTCACGCGGTGTGCGCTCTGGTTCTTCATGGAGCTCACGGGTGAGGTGAGCAGCTTGGCTCTCCTTGCAGGTACGCAGGGCGCCGCGATGCCGGCTGCCTCTACGAGCTCTCTGTGAAGCTGCTCTCGGAGAATGAGGATGTTCTGGCTGAGCACAAGAGCGAGACGATTGCCATCCCACAGGACAACGATGCCAACTGGACTGAGGTGAGTTGTTGCTGTGGGAGCCACAGGTGACACCCAGCCTGCATGAATCGGGGATATTTTCAAGTAGAGAGAAGCAGGAGAGTTCTCCTGGAGGAGGAGAAGGCTCTGTCGTGTGTTCTGTGGAGCCACAACCCTGTGATTGAACAGAGGAGTTGCACTGTGAGGCTACCACCTTACGTGAAACTCAAGGAGTCACCATTGAAGGTGTAAGATGAAGGAGATGCCCAACTGGGAGAGGTTCAGTGGCCTCTGAACAAGAATGGGATCAAAGCTCCTCCTGGTGACTCCCACTGAAGTGTCCTTCTTGTTACCCAGCCTGGTGGGTATGACTCGGGCAGGGGGGGTGGAAGGCTCTGTGCACCAAAGAAGGAAGCTTCATGGTGGCTTGACACTCACCAACAACCATTCTGTCTCTCATCCCAAAGATCTCCCACACCTTTTCCAACTATGGGCCTGGGGTCCGCTTTGTCCGCTTTGAACACGGGGGCCAGGACACGCTCTTCTGGAAGGGATGGTACGGTGTGCGCGTTACCAACAGCAGCGTGATGCTGGAGCCGTAGCCGTGCTGACCTGGGGCCTGCATGCTGGAGCTGACTTCCCTCAGGGCACCCCGTGGCCTTTGGATGGTTTCTGCATGGTGCTGCTTCCAGGCTCTAGAGCATCCACCCTTCCTGTGTACGAACGCACGCGCAAGGTGCCGGGGGCCGCCGTCCGTCCTGCCTCGAGAGGACTCTGCAAAGAACCCCAGCAGATCTGTGAACGCACCACGTGAGCCTCTGCAAAGAACCCGAGCAGATCTGTGAACGCACCACGTGAGCCTCTGCAAAGAACCCGGGCA
>JANVCC010000174.1:810810-826571 GCA_025345505.1 Todiramphus chloris collaris
CTCTGCAAAGAACCCGGGCAGATCTGTGAACGCACCACGTGAGCCTCAGCCCCGCTGCTCGCGCTGATGTTCTGCATCAGGCACAAGATCACCGACAAGTCCTGCAGACCTTGCTTCTCTCCCAAGTCTCTAGCCCCCAGGACCCAGACACCCCTCCTGCCTGCTTCCCAGAACTGGGCACCCCTTAACCACCCTTAGGGGTACTTTGGGCATAATTTCTGGAAGTCAGACTAGAAAAAGAGGGCGAAAGAAAAGCGTAGACCTTATGTCTAAGAACATCCCAGGGAAACCCAGAGCCCCGTCACGTCTGTCAGCAAAGCTTCCATGACCTGCAGTGAGACCTTTAGCTTCTCTCATTGATAAACAATCGATGTCACTGCTTAACGCAGAGCAGCTCTGGCTTGGCTGCCAAGTGCTAGGATTGTTAAGTTTTAGTGATTATGCAAAGTAACAGGGATTGGATCCTTTCCTCCTACGCTGTTCCCAGCATCCATTTATCAAGGAAAGTGTTGAGAACTGAAACCTCTCTGGTGTCCAACCCTGGGGTTTCATCTGGCTCCCTCAGACAGCAGCTGAGCAATTGCTGGGACAGGGATGACAAGGACTTAAGGAAAAGGGTTAGAAACAAACTGGGGAGGTGGTCCAGGAACAAATGAAATCAAACTCATCCACCCTGTTCTGGCCTCTGCGTGCTTCATGCAACGGGCACCCTGGTCACCCAGTATGCCTCTGCAGGCAGGAGATACCTCACACAGAAAGCTGTCGTTAGCCCCACTTGATCTCAGTTCTCCCTGCCTCCTGGCTGTGCCTGCAAGAGGTACCTGTCTGCCTGCCCTCCATCTGCTCTCTGACAGGACTGCTCCACGTGCACACTCCCACCAGTGCCTCTCCATACCCCTCAGGGCTGTGAGCCACCCTGCTGAACACACACCTCAGCTTCCCGGAGCCAATCCTGTCCCTACCAGCCAGTCCTCTCAGAAAAGCATCCCCTCAAGAGAGCTGCCGTTGCCTCGAGAGACAGGCACTGATGGGTCTGTCTGTCTGTCTTCCCTCCCTGGGCTGCCAGCGCACTGTGGTGGCACAGACCCCCTCCATGCCACGGGTCACGCACGTGTGTACTCCAGCACCACTTTGCAGGGTGCCCAGCGTGCCTCGTAGCCAAAGGAGAGAGCTTCCGAGCTGCTGGGCACGCTCAGCTTCGTCGGGCTTTCTGCGCCGCTGCACCCTGTGCCCAGGGCACACGGCCCCCTCACCCCCAGGCAAACCCAATAAAGCGACACCATCGTGTGCCCGTCTTCCCTCGGGTGCTGGGTGTTCGTGTCCTGTGCCAAGTCTGCTTTCTCTGTTGGGCTTCCTGGAGTCCTGTCAAAAAAAAAAGAAACCCAAGGCAGGAGCTATGGTATCACGGAGTACCCAGGAAGGGGTCCGTGCTCTGTTCCCCGACCCAGCAGCCTAAACCTGTCGGAAGCACTTGGTGGGTAACTGCTTTGCAGAGCAGCAACGGGCAGAGGTGCGCTTGAAATGCAGCAGGAATTTGGGGAAGAGAGGGAGGAGCTCCAGGAAGGCTCCTACAAATCCCAACCCTGACAGATCCCCTTCAGGAAATCTGTAACTGGCTCTGCTGGGAGCTCTGCTTTGGTTCTGACCTAGAAGGGACCAGAAGCAGCTCAGAATTTTAACTCTTTCCCCTCCATTCCCCCTGCCCACGCTGTCACCGAGTTTATTCACCACAGGCTGTGGTGCAGCTGGCAGCTGCTAGGTCATCTCCAGCTTGCTGCCCCACGGAAGAAATGAGATCTCCATCTGTCCCCAAGGCATCAGTGCAGCAAGGGGATCAACAGCCCACATCTTGATGCGATTGCTGAACTGAACCTTTCCTAAGGCACCATCTCCCAGGCAGGATAAAGCCCAGGATTAAGCCTTCAGATCCCGTGTCCCTGGTAAATACAGGGTAGGGCCACGGTCCCCACTTTGGGCTGACCTACACTGAACGATTAAATGCTCACAGCCTGTCACGCCAGAGGGTAAAGTCATCTGGCAGAAAATAAACCCCCTTGTGTTCCAGCTTGTCCTCAGATACCCTCTGCCCGAGAAGCTTCTTCAGTATTACCCCTTTCCTTAACGTGTGAACAATGCTGTACCTTTAATATGATTTTAATTCCTAAGTCACCTCCCGTGTTTATTCCACACAGCCTCCCCAGCAGCTCTTACAACTAATGCAGCTGCCAGGGGCTTTCTCCCTCCTCCTCTTCCTCTTGCCAACAGGCCTGATGCTCATATTGGCTGTCAGGAGCATCCTGCAAAGCCGTCCCGACCTTCCCGCTCCGCGTTTTTCGGGACACTCGATGCCTTGCAGCTTCAGCAACCTCTGCTCCACAGAGCACCCTGCAAAACCTCCTGCTGACCTCAGGGGAGCGATCGCTCCCTGCGTTCAACCACGGCAGCGCCAGCATCCCCAAGCAAGGGCATGCCTGGGTACCCGGGGATGGGGAATAATTAAATAAAAGAGACCTAAACCAGCCTTGCTCACGTTATAAACATTTTGTTCCGAACGCCTTGTGAATTTTGATCAAATCCCAGCAGTCTGAACACGCTGAAATCTGCCCCGTACACACGCACATCCCGTCCCAAGATGCTGTCAGCTCATCTGTCAGAGCCTCCGGGAGCGCGGGAGGTTAATGGGTTCTCCCACGGTACAGACTTCACGGCAATGGAGACGATGCAACTGCGTGGGATTACAGAAAGTCAGAGCAACTGTGACAAAAGGGTTTAGCTGTAGTAAAGCTCCCAGCCCCTGACGGGCTCTGTCACAGCTTCAAAGGGAGCTCCTGCTGCTTTCTGTTCTGCCAACAGCAACAAGCAGCAGGTTGAGAATACACAGTAGCTTTGGGGAACAGTGATGACCTGTGCAGATGCGCACTGGACAGAGAGAAAGAGGCCTGTCCCCCCACCATTTATATTCTCAGGAATGTGTCCCATTATATTCTCATCACCCAGAGTCAGAGTATTTAGGAATCCAAGCATTAAAACACAAAATTTCAGCATTGCTGGCACAGTCATACTGGAGAAAAAGCCAAACCCATGCAAAAGGGTCTCCTCCCAGTCCTGAATGCACAAGGGATGTAGAAAGGGCTCTTATCTCCTGTGCACACCAAATGCCCATTGCCCCACAACCATCCCTGGGGCAGCCCACCTAGCAGAGAGCTACACCAAACAAGTAAATGCCTTTTATTTATTTAAGCTTTTTTTTTTCCCCCCCATAACAGCTTCTACAGCAAGTCTCTTGCAGAGGAACAGAACAGAGCAAGATGGGGCCCTGGCAGGGAAGCACTGGCATACATCTCTTGTCAAGTCTAATTGAATTTTCCTATATGAAGCATCTATTATTGCCTACCTGGGGGGTTTGTGGACAGATGGAGGAGTTTGCTTCCCCACCAGGCATTCAAGACTGGGGAAAGGAGAGAAAAATCTACCTGCCAATTCCCTGTTGCTTGCAGCCCAGCTGGTCTGGGCACTTGTGAAAGGGAGGATCATTTAAGAAACTGATTGTCCCTAAATCAAACAGCTTGTAGAGGCTGGGAATAGCACTTCCCAAAAGCCAGGGCAGCAGAGCATCAGCCACACCTCCAGCAGAAGATTCCAGCCTAAAGCTGTGGCCAAGAGGGGTATGGTCACAAACAGAATGGAAAGCCGGTGACTTACCCTTGAGTTTGGTCCCACAACCCTGTCAGGAGTAGAAAACCCCTGAAGAACTGGAAAACACTAAGAAGCATCCCACAGGTACACAGCTCCCTTTGCAGCTCAGACACAGGAGACACAGGGTCTCTTTCATTGCTGTCCCACACCACACATCTCAGGGGGAAAACAAAGTCCACGGGTGAGCAGCTCTGGCACTGGGCTGGTCTGATTGCTGCTTCTCCTTCCAGCCAGCTAGTTCCTCCTGCTGTCCCTGGGGCTGGCACCACGCTCTTCTTCTCAGCCTCCTTATCTATTAGGAGGAACAGGGCCTAAAGATGCTTTCCTACCGAGGAGACCCTTTGGAGTTGGAGAGAAGTGCTCTAGCAGGTTCAACCAGGAACCCTCGTGGAAGGCAGAAAGCAAAACTACCACCCGAGCCAGCTCGAGCCCAGCAAGTCAGGCAGCAGCCTGCGGGTAAAGCACCCAGCCAAACCAGAACGGGACGGGCCAGGTCAAGACCGAGGTGTGAGGAAGAGCTACCAGAGGAAGAGAAAAGCCAGACGCAGACATCCAGCACCTCTCCCGGGCTCAGCATCAGCACCCCTCGTTTTTCTAGGCAAGAGAGCTTCGTGTCGTGCAAAGAAGGGCTGCCCTCGCCCTCTCCTCCCGGCAGCACCGGGCTCTGGACGCAGCCCCGGCTCGGGCAATGCCCAAAGCAAGGGCCAAAGCCTCCGGTGACCGCTAGCCCGGGTCTGGCTCGCCCGCGCTGCCCGGACAGCGGTGACAGCAGAGGGCACTCGGGCTGCAGCACCGAGCCCGGCTCCCGCTGCCCCCGTCTCCCGCTGCCCGAGCCCCCGCCGAGACAGCCCGGAGAGATGCAGCCTGCCAAGGGCTGGCTCTGTGAGCCTCTCTCTGGTGGCCACCCTTCGTTTCTTCCGGCTGTGGCTTAGGCTCAGGCTGGTGATTTCTCCTCCCCTTGTCCTGTGCAAGTAGCTGTGGAGCAGCTCTTGCCAATGCAGATGGAAAAGGGACCTCTGGAGATCATCCAGTCCAACCCCTCTGCCAGAGCAGGATCACCTGGAGCAGGTCACACAGGAACGTGTCCAGATAGGTTTGGAATAGTGTCCAGACAAGGAGACTCCACAGCCTCTCTGGGCAGCCTGGGACAGGCTCTGTCACCCTCACCGTGAAAAAAATTCTTCTTACGTTTACATGGACCCTCCTATGTCCCAGCTTGCACCCACTGCCTCTTGTCCTATCATTGGACATCACTGAGAAGACCATAATGCCTGTCTGTGCCATCAGGAACACCCTATGTATCTGGAAGTACAGTCGTCTCGTGGGCAACAGGCGCTCCCATCACCCTTGCCCTGGATGCAGGCAGCCTTTGGAGCTGTACCGTGCCCACCAGAGCAGCAGGAGGAAGCTTTCCTGACCACAGAGCAAGGCTTGCCATTCAAATTTGACTGCAAGCAGCACAACTCAGCCCAGTGTTATCCTAAGGCATCGATTTATTACGAGATTCACTCAAATCAGGAACATTCCTTCCCTTGCAGGGTATCTTTTGCCCTTAACCCATCCAGTGAGAATGGGAGGAGCCGTGCCCAGAGCAGCAGGGCTGTCGCCATCCCCGTGTACACCGTGCCCGGGCACGGGTGGCCACCTCGGTGTCTTCCCTGCACACAAACTTCAACAGCCCTCCCCAGCCAGGCAGCAGTCCTGGTGATATTGCACACGTCCTTGGCTCATCTCCCTCGCAGGCACTCAGAGCAGCTCAACCTGGAGCCAGTGTCCGTGCAGAGCCATTAGCCACGGCACAGTCAGCGTTCCCAGAGAGAGGAGAGGCCACCACGAAGCCACAGGAGAAGTCACTGGGCTGGGGATGGGGGATGGACAGAACAGGAGCTCAGTCCTGAGGCGCTTCCCCGTGAGCATGTTGCCAATGTAGGTACCACGGTCAGAAGAACCGGGAGGAAGAGAGCACGCTGTGAACTGCTCTGGGGGACACTGCTGGTGGGGACAGGGTAGAAGGGGAGCCTGATCAGTGGGATGGGCTGTGCATTGAAAAGCACAGGGGTAGATAAACCCACAGGCACGTGCGCGTGTCCACAGCCATGCAGAGCATTCCAGAAACCACCAGTTTGACCCACCTGCCCTGCCAGGACCAGGATGTCCTCAGACACTGATCACCATAGGGAACTAGCACAGCCTTTCACCTGGAGTCAAACGAGACCCACCTCTGGCTGGTACTGCCATGGACCCCACATCATCTCCTCTGGCTTTCCACGGCTCTTTTCCACGTGTACACCCAGGGTTGCTCCTGGACAAGGAGCTAGGAGCTGAGAGCTAAGGGCATTGTGGCCCGCTGCCCTATGGGAAGAGGTTTGTTCTCCTCAGCCCAAAGCTGCTTCTCTGAAAAAAAGGCAGGAGATGGGAGTAGAAGAAAGATGATACCAGAGCTCTGCTACTTGCAATCCTCCCAAAAGGTCCTGAGGTCAAGCAGTGCCATTTCCACGTTGCCACACTCCATGCAGCTCCTCTCGTTCATCTTGACACACGAAGCACTGCAGAATGAAGCAGATAAAATCCTGATTCAGATATGAGTAATGACTTTGCATTTTTTTGTAAATTAAACCTAATCTTGTGTTGACTGTGCTATACAAGGAGAAATAATGAAACAGATTAAGATGAGATCTTGTTCACTCTTGCTGAACAAAAGCCAATTAATTGCCAGCAGGATTATTGTGAAGTCTTTCTTGTCTTGGATAAATACAATCAGATAGAGTCTAGGTGCTGGTGCAGGAGCCCTGCTCATTGGAGCAGTAACTCTGCACTGCATTTGTGTGTCCAGGCAGAGTCCCTTACCCACACAGAGATGCCCACCTTGCTTTTCCCTCAGTCTCTCTTGCCAGTTTGCACACAGAAGAGAGAATCTTTCAACCCCAACACCCCCACCCCTTAGTCACACAACCCAGGCTTGCCTACTCCAAGCCCCCTTCTCCTGTCTGCTGCAGTCCCCTCCCCTCTGTACATCACTCCTGACACAGATTCACCCAGCCTTTTGCAAAAGCTTTCCAGCTATGAAGCCCTGTGGATCCTTTCTTGCAGTCCTTCATCACGCCAAGATGTTTCCTCTCTGTTATCCAAGCTAAACCTCTGCTGCAGGCTCTCTGCTACTTGCCTGCTCCACAGCAGGACCACCTTCTCTACCTACCTGCCTGCCATGATGACAAGCAAGGGGTTCCTGCCTCTCCTCATCTCTTCTGTTCCTGACATAAAATAGAAGCCTGGGAAAAAGCAGTGGTTATAGAACTGCAGGAGAAACATCCAGTGGCATTGCTCTCCCAGTAAAACAAGGGAAGGCTTAGCACTGGCTGTGGGACGTGCTGAAAGCCTTCAGCACTGCAGGAGAAGTTCATGCACTGCTGGGTACGTTCACCACCACGGGGTTCTTTACTCTGGAGAAGAGGAGGCTGAGAGGAGACCTTATTGCTCTCTACTGCTACCTGAAAGGATGTCGTAGTGAGGTGGGTGTTGGTCTCTTCTCCCAGGTAGACGAGAAGAAATGGGCTTAAGTTGCACCAGGGGAGGTTTAAGTTGGTATCAGTAAAAATATCTTCACTGAGAGAGTGGTGAGACCTTGGAACAGGCTGCCCAGGGAGGAGGTGAAATCACCATCCCTGGAGGTGTCCACAAAACATCTAGATGTAGCACTTCAGGGCATGGCTGAGTGGTCCTGGTCATCAGTAGATGGTTGGGCTTGATGATCTTGCAGGTTGTTTGCAATCTGAACGATTCTATGGTTCCCTAGGGGAGCCCTAAGCCACCATTAGCTGATGGGGCACGAGGAAAGATGCAGCAGATGTTGGGGCACTGCAGGGTGGTGGTACCTCCCAAAACCAGTTGTCACAGAGAAGGAAATCCCAGTTCTAGCTGTGAGGCTTCAGGGTAGGACAGAAACCAACACCAGCCTGCCTGGAAGAAAGGGGGTGGCTCTGTTGGATTTGCTGCCCCTCTCCAAGAGCAGAAGGAAGCTAAAAGCTGCTCTACCTTCCAAGTTCCTGGCCAGCCCCACTTCTCTGGCAGTACCGAGGGCTCCACTCATCCCACCAGGGAAGGAATCCATAACGGCCAGAAAGAAAAGGCATTGAGTGAAGTTGTGGACAATTTCCTTGGAGAAAATACTTCTCACTTTCACAACAGGCTGAAAAAAAAAAAAAAAAAAAAAGTAAAATTAAACCCTGTCAAAGCCTGCAGCACTCGCATTGACAGACAAAAATGACTTAACAGAGAAAAAAAAATGGGCTGGGAAAGCGATTTTCTTTGCCTGCATTGCCAGGGGAATTAAATCTTGTTTTTTTCCCCGTCACCACCAAGTGGAATAATCCAATATATTAAAGCTAATGTGCTTCTTGTATTTATTGCTGTGTATTTGACCTAACAGAGTTTTATTCCTACATTAAGAATAAAACCATTCCAGAAGGCAAGCTGCAGAGCTCTAGATCAATTACTACCTTCTCCAACAGCTGAAAAGTGAGTTATTTCTTGTAAGAAGAAAAAAAAAAAGTAGAAAAATAATAATAAAAAGAAAAAAAAAAAAAAAAAAAAACCCACCTCCTTTCCCCTTGTGCAATGAGTTCTGCACTGCAGGTCTGGTGGAGTTAGGTAATATTGAGTTTGGTTTCTAAGCAACATTTAAAAATAAATAAATGTCACGGTGGCACCCGGCAGGGGCTGCACCGCCTGGGACGGGCGCTGCTGAAGATGTAATCGTGGTACAGCTGAACCAGCAGAGGACTTCTTGGCTCCAGATTTTAACAGCAGCAGTGATGATGAGGAAAACCAGATAAACCCAAATGAAATTATACCGATTTGTTGCCCTTGGGTGTTTCAAGCCCAGGAAAGGAGAAGCTGCTGTGCTTACGGTTTGACGCACTTCCTATGGAAAAGGAGGCGCTGCTCGTAGACAATTACGAAGGGCAGTGCTTCTGTTCTTAGCAGAGTCTGGGATTCAGTGTGGATGGAAAAGAGGTGGCAAGCCTAAAAGACAAGATCATCTTTACCAAAAACCATAGGATGCATTAATTCCTGATCTGTACCTAGACAGCACTCGCTCCAGGACCAAGAGCCACGATACACCTACGTACTTCGGAACCAGCAGCAGATCTTACCACGTTCCACGAGCCATGACCCTTATTTCAGCACAGGGGTGGCAGAGCCACAAGCCTGGCTTAGCCAGGAGTCACACAGCAAGCCAAGAATTCCCAAGCCCACAGCCCGTGTTGCCTGCTTCACACAGCCTCCAGCACAGCACGTGCCCATGCGGAATGACAGTTCGGACACGAGCGGCGTGCATTAATAAAAAGCATCCCAACCATTATGATTTCATCAAGCCAAAGCCATTCTTCTAAGTGGACAGGGCTACTTTAGGGTTTTTTTTTTATTCTCCCTTATGCTGCCATGATCCGGAGAGAGTTTAAGGCAATTTGAACAGAAATAACTATGAATTCTTATACACGCATAAGTTCCAGTCACATTTAACAGCAACCTCCAGCTCAAGCGCAACCAGTAAATCTGAACAAACTAGGGGTTTTAAATAGCTTTTTTAAAGTTGATTTTTTTTTTTTACCTGCTGCCTTTTTTTATGTTTTTTTAAAGCCTGAAATAACCGTTTTGTACATGCAGCCCTGACTCTCACTTGCCCGGGAATTTTTTAATTATTGATCAGGACAAGAGCTCTCCCTTCATGCATTCTCCATCTAATCCTTTCATTTACTGTGCTTTTTGCCTGCATGCAAAATGAATGACATTTCGTCTCATTTCCAAGCCCCAGCAGCGTCAAGGTCGACCTCCCTCAGGAACAACCCCCAGCTGGCATCAGATGGGAATCCACGCGAGCTCTGCCTGGCCGAGCACATCACCGCTGCCCATCTGCGTGGCACAAAGCACCCGGAAGGGTTGTCATGTCCAGCAGGTAGAGACACAGCCAGGAAATACCTCAGGGTGTCCGCAGAGTGTCTGCCACATGAGGCAAAAGGACCGCACTGCCTCTTGTCAGAATGGTGGTGATATCTGTCTTGAAGACACTGGAAGCCCATCTTGCCAAGCCCCTGGTGCCAACCAGTGAGCACCCTGAGCCAAGAGCTGCCAGGCTTCACCACCACCATGCTCTGGGTCTCCTCCCTTACAGGTTACGCTCATTGGCAATGCTACAACCTTCCCTGACGAGGGAAGCAGCTGCCTGTGGAGACCTTTGAACCGCCTGAATAATTCAATCCTGCCCATTTCCCTCTCCCCCCACGCTGCAGCCTGGCCAGACAGCTAACCTGCATCTCCTGAGAGATTTCGAGTGGATGGAGGCAGAGGTGCTGATGTTTTCCTAATGATTTGTATACTGTGACCCAGAAACCCCAGCCAAGCTTTTCCAGGCTGCTTTCAAATGCTTCCTTCACATTTGCTGCTTCATAAGCCTGATGATCTTGGTTGGGAGGAGGTGGGAATAGCCAAGGTGGGAGCAATTCCTGTCCAGATGATCTGCTACCTTCCTTCGGACTGTGACTAACTATGAGTTTCATGCCTCAATTCACTTCACTCCTGTGGTCTTTCCAAGGTCTTCAGGAGGCTCTCCTGGGACCTAGAGTCCTGCTGAGCTGTGCACCTTCCCGGGAGGCAGGCAGACCTTGCAGAGCAAGCATGAACAAAAGCAGGCAGAGCACAGTGCAGGGGATGTACCACACAACGTCCTGAGCATGCCAGCAGAGACCCGTGCCAAGAGCCACAGCAACTCTGTCCATGGTGTCCCAGAGAGGGCTTTGCTCCAGCTCCAAGAGCAAGAACTCGTTGCAAGAGCAACGCTACAGGGGCTGCTTCACAGCCACATCTGCACCGATGCCTCTGCTCCATCCTTCCCCTGACATCCAGCGATCGCTCCCCTCTGGGTCCTACCTTCAGCTCTGCCCATCACCACCCCCCAGCCTGGCAGGCTCCCACAGAAAGCTTGTCCACATCAATATGTGCAGCAGCAATCCCCTGGCTCATCCACACAGGTAATCAGGAATCTGGATCTGGCCTCGGAGACCACACAGTAACTGGGGTTAATTACCTGACACTATCAGAGCCCACCTGGAAACAGACCTCGGAGAAACTACCCTCTGTGGATCTGAAATCACTAGAGAAGGGTGAACAGCACCTTTAGAAAACAAACACCCCCTCAAAAAACCCAACAGGCAGAGCTTGCAACACCTGCCTTTGTACACAGAGCTAAGGCTGGAGGAAAAGAGGGGGAAAAAAAAGAGCAAGACTTCTGTGGTACAAGCTCAGGGTGGCTCCAGGCAGCTGAAGGGATGCGTGTGAACACCATCGTGCGCGGGACCTGTCGCTGTCTCATCCCCAGAACGGACAGGGCACGCTGGCACAGCCCAGCCTCTCGATCATCAGAGTCCCCACCATGCAGAGGCCACAGGAATGTGACTGTGGCACAGCAGATTTTGTCCGATGAACAAGTGATGCTGCTACAGGGCACAGACCCCACGTCTCACAGCCCTGGCCAAAAAACCCCAAGGGTGTTACCCCAATAACCTTCAGTACTCTGGGGATCATGAACCTCAGGAGACACCTTGTCCCAGACCAAACTGCTGGACTCCTCCTCATCGTGATCACCCCAGGGTTTCTGTGCATCCCACTGGAGCCTTTCCATCCCGTCCTCAGAGCCAGGGAAGGAACCAGGTGGCAGATATCAAGGACAGCTTCGATATGAGACTAAACACCATCAATCACACCACGAGCCAATTGACACAGAGTCCACCGAGACATTCATTTGCCCCCTGGAAATCTTTTAATCACAGCTCTGAAGACTGTTTAATGACAGGGATGTTTCTTTACACTGTCTTTCTTAGAAATTAATTCTAGCAGCTTCATTATAAAGAATAAATAACAAAAGGCACATGGCAAAGGACTCCTTGAAAGTCCAGAGGGACAAACTTCTGCTCCTAACGAGTTCCCAGGGAAAAAAAAAAAAAAAGAAAAAAAAAGGAAAAAAGTGTAATGCTTCTGAAGAGATCAGTAAATAATGAACAGGAAATCCTTTCCCCAGCACTAAATCAGTGAAGTTCTATGAATAATTCACAGCTGCTAAGGGGAAAAAAAAAAGAATAGCAATGTTTCCATGCCTCCTGGGCCCTCCCTTCAGGACTAGCACAGCTGGGCATGGAGGTTTCTCTCCTCAAAGTGAAAAAAAGACTCCAGAGCTTTCCTGAACACCTCTGTGCTGCTGGATTGGACATGTCCCTGCATGGCTCTTGAACGTGTCCCTTCATCCTCAAGGTCTCAGATGCTCACTTACAGACCTCGAGGTGGCTCCACCACCTGATCCCATCCAGACCAAGCACTGGGGGGAATAAATCCATCCCAAGGGCTGGTCATGGAGCACAGTGAGGGGACTGTGGCAGATGGCTGGCTGCTGACATCTTCCCCCACTGTGTGCCAGGCATCTCCTCTCTCCAGCTCAGCCAGGGCTTTTTAGGGGAAGCTCCCATCCTGTCAGGTCTGAAAGCTCCGTTTAGCCGAGTTCCATCACTCTGTGGTTTATTCTTAGACACCACCACGCTATCCTCTGTAGCCCCTTTCATTCCCACTGCTCAGAACACTTTAAGCTTCCCCACAAGCCTAAATGAGGTAATTAAACAGCAACAGTCCTTAGAGATAAGGGAAGAGTTTCAAGAGATCCTCTCAGACCCCACTGAAACGCATCCACCTCTAGATGGTATTAGGAGATGTGAGGATGACACAAAACAGTTCTGCAGACACATTTTGCTTCCTAGCCCTGGCTTTGGACCCAGTCAGGATTTTCTCAGGTTATACTCTATTTGTAATGAAGTTTCCACCATAAATACTATGAACAATTTTTGTAACGCGGCTGCAGGAATTAGAACTCCTCACTCTTTTGATGACAGGTAGAGGAGACTTTCCAAGTCCTGGGGACTGGACTCACCAAAGCCCAGAGGATGTTAGCTGCCAACAGAGCTGGTGCTCTCTCCTGGCAACCTGTAGGACAACTTGCCTCCATACTCTTTACTTTGCCACGTGTCCCTACAGGTTAGTTCATCCCTCATCAAGTTAAAAAGCAAAGCAGTGCTCTGGACATAGAGAAAATAACCACTGTCAGTGTTGTTCACGTGCTTTTTCTACACCAAGCTGGGAACACACCCACACAGGGACTATCTTTTCTGGCACCTTTGTCCACTCACCGGGGTTCTCAGGCTGGAAGGGAGCGATGCTTGGGGCAGGCAGTGCCTCTTCCCCTTATCACTGTTCTCCACTTTCTCCTGGAATGACTGCAGGCAAATCCAGCTCTCCCTTTGCCACAGCCCAGAGCACTGAGAGCTGGGACAGCCAGCAGGCAACAGGCACCTTCCTGGAGCCCAGCTCTTGGGTCAGCCCAGCCCTTGGGTCAGGGAAAGCATCAGCCTTTCACCACAAATGATCGACTGTGCAAAGAAGCTTCCACAGGGAAGGGGGAAATGAATTCCTCCCTGATCCCCCTCCTGAGCTCAGCTTATCCCTGAAGCATGAGATTCAATTACCCTTATCATTATTGTAGCTTGCCTCGCTAGAAATGTTATTAGCGGTGATGAAATTATCCAGCCCTGTTTTACACTGGAGAGAAACACAGGAGGCTCCTCATGGAAGCAGGGGGAGGAAGCAGGAGGGGAAAGCTGCTTCTCCAGGGCCACAGCAGCCCCCCCAAAGGGAGACCCAGGCCCGTGCCCTGAATTCACTGGCCTGTCACAGAGGACCAGAAGCACACACAGCAGCCCAGTCATCCCGCACTACGCCCGAGCCCGAGCTGTGACCTCCAGGTCTTCGTAGCAACGCCGTGCGCAGAGCTGACTATTGACAGCCCCAATTCCCAATCCCCTTTTTGAGCTCCGAGCAGGACTTGTCCAAATGGCACTACTTGCTGGGAGTTTCCGTAATCAGCGCCGCAAGCGGTTCTTGCTCTCTAATTGTGCTGGGCAGAACTCCGGTTCTTTCACCCGGTGCTAACAGGAGATGTTTCCGACCTAGGGGATCCTGAGCTCTGTGCTGGAGGACTAGAAATATGCACGCCTCAAGAAAAATCAGGCAGGGTTTCACTCCTGGAGATCAGGAAGCAGGCGACCCTATAGCTTTGTCCTCCAAAAGCACCGGGTAACAGGCTGGCTGCCCACCCTGGCTGCCATCCCATGATTAAAGCAGGACCTGAGCACGCAGGGCCACGAGGACCTGGAGAGACAGGCTGGGGAGAACGCAGCTTGCCTTCCAGAGCCACTTACCCAGAGTTATCTGCACTTGGTAAAGAGCCTGTGAGGTGGACACGGCTGCAAGGCATCAGAGTAGCCTCAGGCACAGCAAAGTTGGAGTTGCCCGAGCTTCACCCCTGCCTCGGACACAGAGCAAGTTCCACCCGGGTGCCTCTGCCTGCAGGCCACTGAGCTGCGGGGCACCAGGGGCTGTCAGGAGCAGAGCTTCCCGAAGCTGTAGGACACAACCAGATGCTGCTTCCCTTCCCTCCTTCTCTTGGGAGAGACCTGGAGGCAGGGCACTGCTCAGCACAGGCAGCTCCCAGGGCACAGCAGGGCTTGCAAGCCAAGCTCCGTGTGCCAGCAACCAGCACATCCAGTAACTAATGAGGAAAGCAAGCCAGAGCCATCAGGGAGGCAATTAAGTCTGAACCAAACTAATAATCCCCACCATGCCCTTTATGGTCTTCTCGTATTAGGTTTGGGTTTAAGCAGAGCTGGAAACAGCCTCAGCCTTGCCTGGAAGAAGCAAGCAAACTATAAACAGTGCAAAGGAGAGCTCCCGTGTGCCAGTGAGCGGGGGGTGCCCTGGTGAGATGGGAGCAAACCCACCCGAAAAGACAGGAAAGGCAGCAGGGGAATGGGCACGGGCAGGTCTGCAGGCTGCTCTGCTGCAGGACAGCAGCGTGCACAGGCAGAAACAGGACAGCCAAGAAATCTAGGTGGAATAACAGTGCAAGAGGGTGGCACGGATGCACACGGGGAGAACAGGGCTCCTGCCAGGGAAGGTGTCAGTGCATGAGCCCAGTTATCCACTCCGGGCACAAGTTTGGCCACGCCAGGCTGTACACACCAAGATGAGTTGCTGATTGTCTGCCAGGCATGCTCTCTAAGGTTGTGTATAAGATACTGCTCTCAAAGACAGTCTGGAGCAGAGGAGTGGAAGCTGCCAGGCATGTACACAAGCACCTGGTCGACCACAGAACCCATCACTGGGATGCTCAAGTCCAGATGTCCCTGCATTTGGAAGCGTGGTGGTTGGACTGTGTACGCACACACAGGCACACAGAAGGATGCTTGAGCAGCACCAGCAGGCATCCTGTGCACAGCTCTGTGCTGGGGGAGCTCAGTGTCTCATCTCCTCAGTCTCTGGCTTCCCTCAGCATCCCCTGAAGGGGCTCCCCCTTCTCCAGCCAACTCCAACCCCTCCTCAGCTTCTCCCTTTGGAGCAAGTTTGAAATTCATCACTGTTTTTAAGAAAGCACTTAAAGAACAAAGCAGAACTGATAGCTAAATTAAACCTGCTGAGAGTGCCTGTTTAATTGAAAATGCCATCTGTAATTTAAATGTCAGAGCTGGGATGGTTATTAAAACCCTCTTTGATTACTGCGCCTCATTTCACAGTTTCAAAACAGACAAGAAAAAGCTGCAAACGGGCCATGTAACACAGCAGCACCAAGCAATTAATAAGCCTCCCCACCACACACCAGTCCTGCCCCACAGCCATTGCTGCTCCTCCCCTTGTCCCCCATGGCCAGGCAGGTTCTGGGCTCTGCCAGCACCAAGGTGCCAGGAGGGCAGCAGATCCTCTTCTCTTGGAGGCTGCGCAGCGGAGCAGCTGGACAAGGCAGTCACCTCTTCCAGGCAGGAAACCCTCTGAACACTGGGCAGAGCTGGGTCCCCTCCCCAGACCCTCTGAGCACTGGGCAGAGCTGGGTCCCCTCCCCAGACCCTCTGAACACTGGGCAGAGCTGGGTCCCCTCCCCAAACCCTCTGAACACTGGGCAGAGCTGGATCCCCTCC
>JANVCC010000174.1:826581-891128 GCA_025345505.1 Todiramphus chloris collaris
TCCCCTCCCCAAACCCTCTGAACACTGGGCAGAGCTGGATCCCCTCCCCAAACCCTCTGAAGAGTGGGCAGAGCTGGGTGTCCAGCTGCAGACTGGAGAGGCATCTCTCGGGGTCCCTGCCCTGGCTCTGTCCAGCTGGCAGGTATCTGCTGCCTGCTCCCCACTCCTGTCCTCAGCAAACCCCCAGCACCCACGGACTGCTGCCCTGTTGCCACTGGCCACCCATCCCTGGCTTTCCTGCTTCTGAGTGCCCCGTACCCGGCTCCCACCAAGGGAAGGGGCGAGGAGGTGGCTGGTGGAGCGGGAGGAAAAGGGACGAGCTCACGCTCATCTCAAGGTCAGAGACAACAGTGCCTTCTCCTGATCCTAGCTACATTACTGCCAGCTCTGATGCAGAGGAGGGAAGAAAACAAATCAGCAGTTGCTGAAGTAGCAGCACCAACGGCAGGTTTGCATTAAACAAGCACCATCCATCATTCCAAGGCTACAGTTAATAAACCACGGGGCCTCAGTAAATTACTGCAGGAACCAGAGGAGCACACAGGCCACCCCAAGCACGTGCTGCAAGTCATCTCCTGCCTGCTCCCCCTCTCCCGGGGCAGGGGAGCAGCCAGCAGCCCTCCCTGCTCGCTGCCAACGAGGAGACTCGTAGCAGTGGAGCTGGCTTCAGACACCCAGGCTGACCCATCACCAACCCTGGGTATGAGAGCACACCCACTGCCCCTTGGCTACTGGTCAGGCTGGGGGTGTCCCAGTACCAGCACGGCGTCTGCGTGCCATGTAGACCCCCTCTTATCTGTATGGGTACTGCGTGCAGTGGAGAGGCTTCTTAAATTAATCAGTAGTGCGGTGGGAGCACAACTCGTTAGTCACTAATGGTCACTGTGAGAGCTGGAGGAGACTTTAATGAGTACCTGGCCATGGCACCAGTGCCAGCTGCCTCTTCCCACCTCCCCTACTTGCTCGCTCTACCATCAGGCTGAGCCTGGGGTGGTGGGGGGTGAAATCCATCATTCCTCTAACATCAGGAGCAGAAAGAGAACAGGGAGCAGGGAGAATGGTGCCGAGAAGGCTCTGCCCTGGATTCCCTGCACCAGCCACAGCAGCACAGCCCAACAGGGCACAGCAGCAGCAGGGGACATTTTGCACACAACCCCCCCCCAATCCCAAACCTTGACCTTCCTGGTTGGTTTTAAATTTTTATTCCTTAGTTTTGAGATGCGAAGAACAGAAAAAGAAATAATTGGGAAATTAGAAAACGCATCAAGAGACGAGCTGGGACAAAGGGTAATTAATACTGCCCCTCAGCTCGCTCTAGGAAGTGCACTGTAGTGAGATGGGGAGGTAGAATGCTAAAAAGAAAAAGGGGAGAAAGGAAAAAACACAGCTGAGTGCAAACGGACTCCTGTTACAGAAAGCTCAGCCCACATTAAATAAAAAGCAGTAATTAAAGCCATAATAAGCTGTAACGATTAATGAAACTTTTCAACAATGTATGAATGTTGGAATGTAATGTTGGAATGTAATGTTGGAATGTAATGCAACGTTAGAATGTTATGTTAGAAATTATCTGTAATGTTAGAAATTATCTGCAATGTTAGAAATTACCATTTTTAAAGTCAAACTTAACAAGGTGCTATCAAAGGAGAAGATCACCGAGGAAGGATCTGCTGATGGGCAGTGCCAGGAGCTGATCTCATCCATCAATGACCTGCCTGTCACCAGTGCTGGTCAAAGCCAGGAGCTGGGCACACCAGTCTGACCAGCACGGGCACAGAGCCGTTGGAAAGGGTGCACTTGGACACTCCAAATACCTCCCCGCCAGCAGAGCCCCAGCTTCAGCGACCCAAAGACACAGTCCCACACTGCTTACAATACAATCAGGGTTTAGAAAGGCTCTCCAAGGTAATTTTCTCTGCATCAGAGCTCAGCAGGGGAGTCCAAAACCCTGAAAGAGCTGGATCAACCTGGCTGAAAACAGAGCACCTACCGACAGGTACGTTGAGTAGCAGAAAAAGGAGGTACCTCCCCTGCTTGCTGATCTCCAGTCTGCCCAGCAGACCCATGCTCAGATACTTGACATGTTTGGGGGTTTTTAATTGTTTTTAAACTTGGGGACTCTGGCTGGTGACAGCTGATAAGGTGCAGCATGCACTCAGCTGCTCATGGGTTTAATGAGAGTGGGGTTCACATGAGCTCAGCCTGGACTAGAAGCATGCAAAGTTTTTCCATGGTCCATACACCTTTTTTGTCTCTAGTATCTCTAGGTTTGCTGTAAATCAAGGCAGAGGGTAACTCAGCATCTCAGACAAAGGCTGCCACATACACAGGATTCACCAGGCTGAGGATCCAACTTCCCTCTGCCACTTAGACAAGAAGCAACTGCTGCCTTCCATTGCACACAGCAATTAATGAATCCGCAGGAAAATGGGCATGGGAGAAAAAGGTCTTGCCCCTTCTCTATGCATTTCTTGACTCATTGCTTTACAAAACATACTCCCTTTGTTCTAGGTGAAAAAAAACAACAAACCAACTCCTTTCCCTTTGGGTATGCAGACTCTGGAGGGTTGGAGCCATAAAATCCCAGATTTTTTTTCGCATCAGCTCTTTCACGCGACATTAAATTAGGATAGTCGTTAACTCCAGAATAATTGTCTCTTCCTTTCTAAGAAGTGAAGTAGTAGCATGCAATGAAAGTAGAATAGATTCTATTAATTAGGGCTCGGAGAGAAGTCTCCAAGTTTTTCTCCCCTGGTTTAGAGATAAGAAAGTCTAACTCCCAGCTCTGAGTATTCCTCACCCCTGGCACCCAGCAACCTGGAGGAAGCATGTTCTTCTACCTCACAGTGGGAGGGTTTGAGAGGCAAGCTGGAGTGTGACTGAGTGCCCTGGCATCACTCCAGCGAAGCACTTACAGCCCTGAGTCACTGCAATCACAGGTATGTCCCAGAGACATACCCCAGGGTTATTTTAAGATTCACTATCAACATTCGTGAGTAGAAAAATGCTGAACCCGGGAATAACTGCTGGGTTCTTCAATCAGAGAAACTGCAGCCCAAGGAAGGAAACCAGACCTGGCTGCCCAAGGCTACCCGTGAGTCAGCACCAGATTCAACAGCAGGCACACGAATCGGGCTCCTCCTGAGAGCCCACCAGCCCCAACACCTCCCCTGGGAGAGAGGTGGCTCCTTCCTTGTCATCATCATCTCATGGCAGAGCTCCAAAGAGCTCACGTGGAAGAAGAACCAAAGGTCTGACTGACCAGGAGCAGTCACAAAGCCCAACCCTCACTGTGAGCCCCCCTGCAGCCCCTCCTCCAGAGTCCCAGCCCCCTTGATACCAACTCCCCCAAAAGCAGAAAGAGCAGAACTGCTGGGCCAGTGGCACACGCCAGGCACCAGCCATCTGGGCACTGCTGGGGGGGCTCCAGTGCTAACAAGGGTGCACTTGTCAGAGCCCAGTAAAACCCAGTAACTCCACAGCCAATATTCCCTGCCTAGATCAAGGACCTGGGGCAACTTCCAACCAGCCCAGCGTCTTCAGAAAGCCTTTACTCCATGTTCCCTAGCAAAACTAGGAATGTAAATCTGGTTCAGCATCCCCAGAGCAGACAAGACTAGAGAGCATGAAATTTGAGATTCAGGCATCTCACACACCATTTCTTACACCAATAACAGAATGATTTGGTTTCCTATTTGGAAGATGCACTCTTGGAAAGCGTGCTTTTCAGAGTCTGATCTCAGCAGCATAGGCGAGTTATTCCTTAAGATCTTTTAACTTCCTGCTGTGCATTGTATATATTAAAATCACTTTTATTGTCACTTTTGAGATAAGCCAAGCTACTCAAGCAACATCCCTCTCCTAATCCTAAAAAATACCCTAAGGATTTTCCATTCTGCACCTGAGCATGTATTTACATGATGGATTCATTACACCTCATTGAGTGAAGGATAGTGCACTTTTAAGAACACTTATAAATATGTATTCACCTGATAGACTGGAGGAACTAATCTAGGTTTGAAAAGGTCCATAATTATGAATTTACAAGCTCTTCCCTAATTGTCCCTAAGGGATGGAGTAGGGATGGAAGAAAAGACGATGAGCATCTGGAGCTGCAGGGGGATGGTTCACACCATTAGAGATGCTTCTGAACACAGCAGCTCGGTTAGAAACACAAGATTTTCAGAGAGGGTGGAAAGAGCAGCATCAGTACAGGAATCGGGAGGATCCTTTGGGCACAGAGAAGTCCGCATGCAGACAACGGGCACAAATAACCCACGTTTCCCAGACTGCTCCCTCCCTCTCCCATCCTGGCATCTCTGAGCGATGCCACCTCCTCTCAGAAAGGACACCAACAAAACTACAGCTCAGCTCTCCTGATGAACAAGCCACGTAATTAGCAAGAGCATTTTGATACTTCTAGGTCTTCTCCCCCTAATTTGTTTTAATCAGAGATGCTGCTGCTGCCTGGGGAGAGAAGACTGACAGCCCCAAGAGCAAGAAAAAACAAAGCCACAGCTACACACGAAAGCACTGCAAGCTTCTCCCACCCTGACCCTTTCCAAAGGGGACAGGGGATTTTGGCCCAGCAGCTCAGCTCTGACTCCAAGGGGAGCTGCCCAGTTCTGCTGCTCCTTCCTCCCTTCCGAGTGCCTTGGAGAAACCTCCAAAGCCATACAGCACGACCAGCAAGAGAGACCCCCAGACTGGAAGCTGCTCAGGTCATTCCTCTCCCCATTTTTCCTTCTTGGAGCACATCCATCCATCTTCCTCTCCTGAGAGACAGCAGCTAGGAGGGGGGGAAGCACCCCAGGTATGAGGCAGCTCTGCCTCCTGGCAGGCTCCACGCTCATCCCTGCAGGGAGATCTTTGTCCTGCACAAGAAGCTGGACCCTGAGGATCAAGCATTTTGAAAATTCTGCAGAAATTACATTACCCTTCCTTTTGATTTGTGCTTGATTTTGTGCACCTCAGTCAAACACAGATTCCCCCCCCCCCCCCCCCTTCCAAATTTCCCTGCAATGCTGAAGTTTCTAATTAACCGGAAAGGCTTTTTATTCCGTACAACTCTCCAGTTATGAATAATGATACTGGCTCATAAATGAAAATTGTCTTTCTATTTAAATTCTGTAATTTTGGGTGGGTAAATGGGGGGGAAAAGAGAGCATGAAGCAGTGGCCCTTGGGTCATTTGCAACTTATTAATTTCAGGCAGAGCTCCTTTGCTAGCTTATTAACACTGAGTTTACTGCAGCGGAATTTAATGGCTAGGATATTAATTACCTTGCAGGCTTTCACATACAGAAAATGGTTTATTTTCAAGTTACAAAGCAGCAGTAGCAAGGGGATTGTTCTCCAGTCTGAGCTCTGGTCTGTGCTGGCCCTGGTTTCTAGCAGCAGAGGGATGCTCTGAGCCCTCAGCCTGGCACCGTGCCCAAGCAGGATGCCCTGTGACAGTGAATTGCACCAGCCTGGGTCCTGCTGCCTCTTCCCCAACTGCTGCAGCCTGGAAGAAACCCCACAGCTCTGTACTTCTCATGCTGGCATGGACATCCCACCCTTGGCACATCTATGGCAGTGCCTTCTGCCCCTGCTGAATCCCTCTGCAGCACAATACTGCGGATGCACAGACTGGGTTGGTACAGAAACAAGCCAAAAGTGAGCAAACACTGGGTTTGGTACAGAAACAAGCCAAAAGTGCCTCCCACCTGCTCCCAGACACCAGCTATGCCCTGGGTGTGAGCCCCCAGAACACACAGCCACCTCTACCCACACCAGCTCCTGTCCAGAGGGCCCTGGAGCTCCAGAGTGCTGGCACGGGTGAGCGTTGCCAGCCCCAGGGGCAGCTGCAGAGCTTATAAAAATGCCAAAGCCCTTGGGCTGTTATCTCCTGCCATCAATTTTAACATACTCCATAAGACACTTAAACAGGCCCCTCAGCCACGCTTCGAGGAGCCACCCGACTCTGTCCCACACGCCATCGGCTCATTAAGCTCAGATCCCACGGCTGGCTCTGCAGAGTGCAGGTCAGTCAATCGGCTGTAAATGGAAGTAAATAAAATGGAACAGCACTTTACAGGCACTGCTCGCTGCTCTGCAGCCATAGCCAAGACCCCTTGCAAGCCACGCTGGTGCCACGGGACCACTCTCCCAGCTGCACCCGCTATAAAAGCCACCTTCCCTCCTCCACGATCATTAAAAGCCCTGGTAAACACCAGTAGAGTTCCCCAGAAGATCTCAATGCAGAAAAGTGGACTGTAAAATAATTTCTCTCCCCCCCCCCCACCTAAGCAGAGCCGCCCCTCGTCACCCATCAAAGGCTTGGTAACGTAACGTTGGGGTTTTTTTAATGATTATTTTTGTCAGACAACAGGACAAGGCACGGCCTCTGAAGTGTTTGAAATTTTACCCTGTGCTTGTCCCCTCTGCATCACGTTTCCCTCCTCTCCTCCCCTTTGCTTCTCGAATTTTTGAACCCTGCTAATTCTCCTGCTTTTAAAATAATGAGCAGCCCCACGCGCTCACACGCTCAGTTCTTCAAAGAAGCGAAGGATCTGGCACCTTCTCTCCCCTCTGTACCTCCTTCAGATGCATCTGTTGAATATGGAGGAGCACTCCTTTTATATTCCCAGCTCAGAAGGATCAAAACAAGGATCTGGGGACTGGGGTTTGAATTGTTACCAGAGCAGAAACCCAAAAGCATTGATGCTGATCCGGTTCTGTCTCTGTTCTCCCCCAGATACTCCCCAGTTACTCCACCCTGGTGCATCTGTCCCTGTATCTCCACTGAGTCTTTGGGGATGGGGAGGAATCATGACTAGGGTGGCTAGACATTGCTGCTCCTCTTATTTGTCCTCAAGTGAAGAGGTCATTTCAGGTAAGCTGAAGTCTGAGATAGGGGAGGATTTTATTTTTTAAAAGAGCCCATATATTTGCTAGAGAAAGAAGGGATGTGCATAAAAATTGAAGCTGTTCCAGTGAAAAGAAAATGTTCTGGTTGTTACAGCTCCAAAAGAAACCAAAGTTTCTTGTCCCACCTTAGGGTCATGTCTCTGCCCATACCCAGGTCTCTCCAAACTCCTCTGCTGAAGCTTGGACCTCTTAGGCACTGGTCACACCAGCCTTCATCCTAGCAGCTCATGATTGTGTTCAGGAAGACAAGGACAGGTCTGGGGACCACGGGAAAGCCACAAAATACAGCACATCCCACAGCACTGCCTTCATCCTCCTCCCCACGGTCTGCTGGGAACGGAGGCGGCGATGGTCTTGGTTTAATGAGGGTTCATTAATTCCTCGAGGCAGAGGTTCCTCAAGCAATGACAGCCCAAGGGTCAAAGCACTTTTTGCACTGAAAACAATCAAAGGAGACCATGTGGCTGAGTCTTCCCCAGCTGTAATGGCTGCTCACAGGGCATTTCAGGAGTCTCTTATTTTGTGACAGCTGGAATTACGGGCAGCTCGACTAAAAGGACCTTTTTATGGTGCAGATAGATGCTCTAATCTGTTTTAATGGCTTTTCCAGCAAAGCCTTTGACACATTCTCATTACATGAATGCTTTCTGCATTAAAGCATTACTACAATTAGGATAAAGTCTTGAAGATCTCTTCTTTATGGAGGTTTTCTTTTTATTTCAACACTTTTTCAACCCACACAGCAGGACCGGCTTTAAAAAGCCGCTTTGTACAGACCAAATTGGACCAATTCCATCCTTTAACAAAAAAAAAAAACCCCACTTCCTAGTTCCTAGGTCAGCACCACAGCCAGTGTAAACACGCACTGCCCTCCTCCACAATCCAGGCCAAGGCAGAGAAGAGGGTTGTGCAGCTGGGTGATGCCAGCTCGGGACGTTATCCTGTTTCCATAAGCAGCTAAATGCACAGTGCTCCTACCCAGGAGCTGAGCACAGTCACACCCCCAGTCCCCTGGCCCCAGCTCTGAGCAGAGGGCAGTGGAATGATCACCTCATCATGTGCTAGTTACACACCCAGACCACCATTTCTTCCAGCTCCCCCAGTTACCTACAGGTACCCCCTGCCTCTTGCTCTGGCAAACAGCACCTTTGGGTGCTAGCAAAAAAAGGAGAAGCCTGCATAGCCTATATAACCAGTGAACAGCTCATCCCAGTCCCACGGAACTGGTTTCAAGGGAGAATGTAGCACAGAGCAAAGATGAGACAACCTTTAGGAGCTAAACCAGTTAGGGACAAGGGCTCTCCTGTCAGACAAACCAAAAGAGCTGCCTGTGCCAGCCCAGACATCACATCACATCACTCCACGGCTGAGCGTTGCCCCGAGGAGGGCACTCCCTTCTTCACGCAGGGCCTGGAAGGAGCCAGCAACTGCATCATTTCTCTTGTGGAAATTCTGCAGCTGAGTGCTGCTCCTCACCACCAGGAACGGAGCAAAGGTCTCGCCATGGAGCAGCCCCACACTGCGAGAGATGTAATTACATTTCTGGCTCCATTACTCTCTTCCTTCACCTATAAAACAGGTCCAGTGAAGAGAAGCAAGTAGCTCCTCGTACAGAGAGGGCTGGAAGATGCTTTCATCTCACTGCCAGCGCAGGCTAAAAATAACCTGAAGGAAGAAATCTCTTTAATAAACTCTGAGATTTCAAGGTTTCTCTGAAAAAAACCCTGCACCCCAAACCCCAGCTTGCCACAGTGTAGAGGAGGGTGGGAAATGTTTGTACTGTCCTGCAGCCTGGCCCAGGAAAGCGCTTCCAGCTCAGACCTTATGCCACCAGCTCCCCTCAACACACAATTAATGCATAAATTAGTCCAAGCCCAGCTTCAAGAGCCCCGAATTAGCTTCATTAGCAGAATAAGCCCCTTTGCTGAACCAGCAAACCCCCAAATCCTTCCTGAAGCCTCATCCAGTCGGTGTGTCGGGTCCGAGCATCACCCAGCTACGCCAGACAGCTCTCCCCGTGTCAGCAGCAGGGCTGACACCCAGCCACTCCCAGGGGAGGGAATCCCCAGGGCCCTGCACAAGGCACTCAGGACCATTTCCCTGTCCTTGTAGGGGGAACAGAAAGACAACAGGGTGCTGAGCGAGCGCGGCTCAGCCAGCAGAGCGGGCGGGGATCCAGCTCCAGACAACGGCGGCTGGCTCAAGGATGTAAACAGGCTGTCTCAGAGGGCAGATTTATCCTTAATGGGGAGAGCAAGGCAAACCCTTGCCTCCTCATTTCACACTGATGATGCGAATGAATTTTATATTGGCTTGAAATAATATTTCAAAGGGAGATGACTTGCCAGCAGAGGGGGTCATGGGTTTTTCTATTGGCCCTGCTGAGAAGAAAGGGCTCTGGTGACAGGCTGAGAGCTGGCAGCAACCCACAGTCAGCAACTTCTGCTCCAGGCCCAGGAGGAGCAGGCAGCATCTCAGCTCCACTGGAGCAAGGTAGAGAGATCTCTGCTCCCAGAGCTGCCAAGGGAACGGTGCACAGTGGTGGTGTGGACAGAGCATCCCGATCGGCAGGGGCTGGCAGAAAACCAGTGTTAAATAGTTACTTCCAAACATTATTCATGGGACACGAGTATGGAGCCAGCAACACCACCCTGCTCTGGAGACCCACTCCTCCCCATCACTGCTCAGCTCCCTGGTCCTGCAGGCACCAACAGCAGTGTCCGTGCAGGGATTTCCCCCCAAACGTTAGCTGATCGGAGGGCACGGCGGGAACGAGCCCGACAGGGTTCCCCAGGTTAATGGGAAATCTGCCGCTTGAAATGTCACCAGTGATGCTGCAGTGATTAAATCCCAGGCTGGAGTCCCCAGCCCATTTCTTATTGACTAAATCGGGGCCTTATATTGACAGCTCCTCTGTAAAACGTGCCAAGGCGCAGAGAAATCAATTCATTATTAGACCAGCCAGGCCAGAGAAGTAAATTTGAAAGGTTTTCTGATAAAAAAAAAAAGAACAAACCCACAAAAAACCTAACCCAAGAAATCTGGTGGTTTTCCCAGCCGTAACTCAACCCCTCCCCTTCACATCTTACCCCCACCTTCAAAGGTCACTCCAGCCTGGGGCAAAAGCTCTTCCCAAGCAGCAGCACCCAGGGGAGCTGGCAGCCTTTGCCAGGGGACTCGGACCTCAGCCTGAAGAAGGGGCCAGGAGGGGAGGAAGCCCCCAGCACCAGACAGACAGACAGAGGGACAAATCCCCACCCTTCCCTTGCTGTGGGGTAATTCAGCAGCGCTGGAAAGCAGCCTTTTGATAAGGGGGGAAAGGACAGAGACAAAGCCAGCCAGCTCTCCAGCCTGAACTCACCAAACATCCATTTCCCTGAGACACCTCATTGGTTTTTTTCTTTTAATACTCAGCTGCAGGTAGCCAATGGTGCAATTATGGGATGCCCTAAGCCCCTGCATCTTCTACCAGAGCTCGGGGGTGTCCAAAGCCTTGCTGTTGCCACCTCTATGCCACTCTCCATCTCCTCTAAAAGAGGGATCATCCAGAATTGAATGAATGTTTGGAGTGTGGGGTTGGACTAACTAGCCAGATGCTAAATGGGACAGCAAAACTAAACCTGTCAGTAGAGGGGGGGGGAGGAAGGAACATCAAGATCTTCTTTAGACTGCAAGAATATGGATGGAAACAGCTCTAGAGCTGTGCAAAGTACCAAACTACAGCCTTCCCCTCACCTTTTTAAAAAAAAAGGAAAAAAAAAAAGAGAAAGAAACAAACTAGCGTTATCCAACATACTGCGATAGCAAAATCAATTCCTCTGCACCAAATTACCTCTATTTAAATAGATTTATTTCATGCTGATTGCCAGAGAAATGCATCTTCTATTGGCAGTAAAGCAAAGCTCTTTGCTCCTTTTAAAAGGAGAGGAAGCTTCTCACAACATGTTACCAGCAGGGAAGATGTCGAGGGGCTCTATTTTCTACTTAGTGCTCGCAGTAATACAACTGCTTACACAGCTTCAAAAGGAGCAGCAGTTTTTACAGTTAAGAGGTACAAGGAGCTTTGCAACATCAAACAGCCACCCCAACCAGCACACAGCTGACTGAGCTGAGCAAAGGTTGCTCCCTGCTTTTCCCAATGTTTGGGAACATTGAGTCTTGGGGGAAAATGAGCCCAAAACAAGTGTTTGCAACGCTGCCGGTCATTCCGAGACCTGTGTTCCGTGGCTGTCGGAGGGACACTGGCTGCTGTGTCCATGCCAGTGGTGGTTACACTCACCTTAGAGGGGCAGGGTAAAGAGCTTAAGCCTCTGAATTTATCCAGCTCCCCTGGCAGCAGTGCCCTCATCCCCTTCACTGCTCTCCTGGTCACAGGAGTGAACTTGTAGCGTAGGGCTAACGGTTGGACATGATGATCCCAAGGGTCTTTTCCAACCTGAGTGATTCTGTGAGAGATGCCACTTGGCAGGGACGCTGCTGCACAACCTCCCCAGCAGGACTGAGGGATTGTTATTGGATCCCTGTACCATTAACTGCTTGTTAATGGGCAGAAAGAGCATTTGCAGGAATAACCTCTATTCGTCATCCCATGCTCAGCTTAGGGCAGAGCCAGGAGTGCTCAGAAGGGCCTCAGAGCCTTTCCTTTGGCAGGATCTAACCAGGCAGGACTTCAAATTCTCCACGGTCTAACATCCTTCCCCACCACACTCCACAGAGCCAGGGTGCAGGGAGATGCGTGGGAGAGCCTGCTCAGCTCATCACATCTCTCAGCACAGCCACCCTGCTCCAGGACTCAGCAGCCCTCCCCTGGCATCAGCAAGGTGATGGAGAGGGAAGCAGAGGAGACACAGACCTTGGAAGGGGTGGACAGGGACAAAATTTCACTGGGCTCCTCCCTAGAGCCTACCAGGAGAGACAGAGGCAGATGATCCCTTTCCTCTAGCAGGATGCATACCTCTGGTTTTGCCAATTAATCTCCAATTAAACACTGACACAGAGGAATCGGAGAGCATAATTAAGAAAAATGCGAGGACACAAATTCAGTTAGGGCCAAGTCAAGAGTACTTAAGTACCCAGAAATAAACACACCTGACATCTGCTTGCAAAACGAAGCTTTTCGAGCCCCCCCATTCCTCCCTGCGCCGAGCGAGTGCAAACCAGGCACATCCCTCCCCACCAGCAAGGGAGGTTTCCTCCCAGTAAGGGCACAGGAGCTCAATCCACACCCCAGGAAAAGGGATGACCCCCCCGGGAACAGCAGCAGAGCGAGTCACGGGTGGGTTTGGTGCTTTTGCCATCGCTCATGCTGCAGCCATGCCCCCGAGACCCCGTTTCAGCCCCCGGCGCAGCACAGAGCGGGGCTGAAAAGTGGTGCTGAGCATCCGTCGAGGGGCTGGTAGCTGGCAGCCAGGTCACCCACCCCACGGCCTCAGCCAGCACAGACAGAGCCTTGCTGATCTGCACAGGGCAGGGGGGACCCTGGGAGAGGTGAAGCTGGAGCAGACTGGCTTGCAGAGCCTCCCACCCCTCGCAGAGCAGTGCCCCATAACACCTCGCAGCCCCTGCCACGGGCGTTAGTCACTCAGGAGGGACAGAGCGAGCAGTGGAGACACGAAGGCAAGGGAGCAGTTCAACTACGGTCACTCAGAGCTGCAGAAAGCACCAAGGATTTCTCAGCAGGGCTACAGGAGCATTGGCCTGGCCAGATCCAACTTACTTCAGAGATGGTGAAGCAGAAGAAAGCTTCTTCTACTCCTTAAAAGAGAGACTTAAAAAACATGCCCTTGAAAAGGGTGGGAAAATGCCATGTCCAGGAACAGCAGGTCAGGGGAAAAAAGAAAACCCAAACAGGTCTACCCTGTGCAACCCTCACACCTACCAGGGAAGTTCACTGGAAGCAGCAGACTATAACTCAGCCCAGCAAATAGGAGCAATCTCATATTGCTGATCTCAGGCTGGGCAAAGCAGAAAATCAATGAGGTGCTTGAGATTTGTGTCAGAGTCGGGGAAAGCATCAAAGGCAAACCCAGTGGATTTTTATGCTGTTTGCTCTAATTGAGCCGAGAGCATGCTCGGTTTGTATTCCGCTGAGAAATGAGCCTGAAGATTGCAATCCCCCTTTGTGTCCTCCAGATTCCTCCCCTTGCTCTTCCTGGGGCCTGACGGTGTCTTTGGCCTTTTCTGAATTTCCTTAATAAGTCTTCTTTCCATCACAGAAGAGATGCTCTTCAACCAGATAATAAAGGGGCAAATTGGAGGGCCCGTGGGTCCCAGCAGCTCGCAGGACAGCCGAGAAAAAGCACAGAGCACTCAATTGACAGATAAAGACCTAATCTGGACAGAAAATTGGTTTCCCATAATATTGTATGTTCTGCAGAAGAAAAGAAAGAGAGGCTGGATGGGGATCAGACCGCCAGGCAAACGCACAACGCGTTGGCAAGGAGCTGATCCCGGAGCTCAGCCCCCGGACCTATGGCAGAGGCAATGTCTCACCCAGGAGAGCAGTGCCACCGGAGCTGGCACCTCGCTGCCTGGAACGGAGCACGGCTCCTGCCTCTCTTCTCCATCACAACACAGGGCAAGGACAAGAGCAAAGGAAAGAGGAGCTAGAAAGAGGCGATGTAAGGACAGCCCCTCACCGAGGGCTGTTGTTTCCCAAGCTCATTAAAGCAGAAGGCTGATTTATACCCCAAGCAGCCAATTCTTCCCAACGTTTCCATTATCCAGCCTTTGCTCTCAGGACTCGGTGCCCGGGCACCATCAAGGGCCACCACACACCTCCGAAGCACCGGGATGCATTTCGGTAGCGAGCCGCACAGGGTAATTCATCCTTTGACATTGACCCGAGAAGCAGAGGAGTGAGGGAAGAGAAAAAGTATTTCCTTCTTGTCACAGTTGAATCAGCAACAGCAGCTGGGGGATGACGCAGCCCGGCTCCCTTCGCTCCCCGAACAGCGGGTCAGGTCCCTCGGTCCTGCAAACGAACGGTTGAACCGTGGACCTGGGTGATTAACATGCGAGGCAGTGGAGAGAACCAGAGCTCATTTTCAACTTGTCAGGGCCCACAAAATAAATTACAGAATAAAATCCCAGAATGACAGAATAATGAGCAATTCATTTGAAATGTAAAATAAATAGGTAAATCTCTAGTGAGCTGGCAGAATAAATGGGATTCAGCTGACATTTGGTGATTAAATTAAACAGTAATGACCTCATGAATAATGGGTTACAGGATTGAATTTGGAGGGCAATATTTTCTTAAGTGGGGGGCAGAGGGACGACACGTCCAGTAAGAAGCAAGCTACATTATTTTATATGTATTCCATTATTTTCAGTGCTTTGCACAAACTCCCCACTTTTAAAATCCACGTGGCCCCGAGGACACCAATCTCCTCTTCAGAGGCCAAACACAGCCCTGCTGCCCCAAAAAGCCTCATCCAAGGGTTCCAGCAGCACGAGGCTCCCCATCCCCACACAGCTGGCACTTCTGGCCCAGGCACAGAGTGGCCAAGGGGCAACCAAAGGGGATTCCTCCTCCCAGCACAGATCCTACCTGCTCCCTGGGAGGCGAGGAAAAAGAAGTTTCAAACAGCAAAACTCAGAGGGGCACGCACGGAGCATCCTCCCCAGCAAAGCCACCTCCTGTGCTCGCACACCCACCTTCCCCCACGCTGTGCCCCGGGCACACGTCCTCCTCTCCTGTGCCAATCCTCACCAAAGGCAGGCACTGGTTTTCCCCTCCTGCCCTCAGCTGCTGGTATTATGTTGGTGTTATTAAAGGATTATGTTATCAGGGCTCCTAGGGTAATGACAGCTGCTGCTTCTTGACCTGCAGTTCTGAGCTTGTTCTTTGGTTATCAGCTGCAGACAGAGCTGCCCCTGACCCCTGCTGTTCTTACGAGCTGAATCCACTGGGTCCCAAGATGCCTTCCCTGATCTGCTGCTGGCCAACCCCTGCCCTAAAGAGCAGGGTCCCCCAGGGTACGGGGCAAATCTCTGCTCTCCCAACCAACACCTTGGCACCCTGGGGAAGCAGTTGATTCAGGGGAGTTCCTTCCTTTCTTTGTTTAAGCTCAGGTCATCGACCAAGGAAGAGGTGAAAAGGGAAATTTCATCTTGGCTCGCATCCAGGAAACCCTGTTTTGTAGCAAACGGAACAAAAACAAAGACCTTGTTTCAAAACACACTTAATTCCAGAAAAACACAAACACTGAAACTGAAAATATTTATCTTCCCGCCTCACTCCAGTGTATCCAGTGGGGTAAATATTGTCATAGCAATGCTTCACCTCAGATCCGCAGCACAAAACATGGATGCTTTGGTTAATAGCTGTTTTCTTTGCTAATGCAGAACAAACTTGCTCATCTAATAACTGCCTCACCCCCCCCTGCGAATCAAAGCTAAGCCCAAGTGCTGCCACAGGCCAATAGATTGAGAGCTGGGAGATAAATCAAGATCTACCGAGATATAAAACGTAATAATTCTATTAAGACCAAGTTAAGACAATTAAATACTGGTGAGACATCAAAAAGCTAAGTAGCCTGGAGAAGTTGGTTTTATAAATGAACTGATTCATTTAAATCTATGCCCTCATAAATCGCATTTCGTTCTGGCTGCGCATCTCAAAGCCCAAACCTCTCCTGCCAAGAGGCACGCGGTCCCATGCCCTGCTAAGGGGGTCACCCAGCAGCAGGGACCCTCAGGTACTCCTCACCTCGCATCACTGAGGAGCAAGATGCACTTATGCAGCTAAGGAAGCTTGTAAAGCCCCAGAAAATTCAGGATTTCTGATTCTCCTTCAGAATCAGAAGGAATTTAAGTGTCAAAATACTCTGCTGGGCTGTATTGCCATTCTCCGTGCATCTCTCCTCTTGACTTCAGCCTCTCTGCACCTTGAAGCTCCTATCTAAAAATTAGGGAATTGTATTATTCCCCAGGGATGTGATGAAAAAGGTGGGTAATTAAGGCTTGTAAAGGCTCTGGGACTCTAACACGGAGGATTCCATGCAGAGGTAGTGGACTGTTGGGAGAAATACTGAATTTGATTAGACCAGCCATCAATCCTGGGGGCACAGATGCCCCTTTTGCCCTAAATACCATCAGGGCTCTGACCCAGCCCTGGATGACGGTCATTTAGGTGAAGTTTACATATGTGTAGGAGAGGAAACTGGTCCTGGTGATGCACGATTGGTACATTTAATGCTCAGTGACATCCCTCCAGCTGCAGACCAGGCAGGAAGCACTTGCGAGGCTCCGTGAGCCAAAGATGTTTTCAGCTCTTATGCCCAGGCAATCCACGCTGTCCTGCAGGCACAGCTCTGCCCTGGCCACCCACTCAGCCTGAGGCATCACCCCCCTGTACCCACCTAACCCACAGCCTCCGGGAACTGCCAGGAACTGGAGATCAACTCTTCCAGTTCAGATCCAGACCACGACCACTGGTGCTGGCACTGGAATAAGTGGCTGCAAGTCCTCTTCCTCCTGCAACCCTAAAGCCTTCCGAACAGCCAAAGGCAGCTGCATTCGTCCTCAGCAGCCTGGGAAGCAAAGGCCATTCCTCTCCCCAGTCACCCTGGGACCAGAGTTATCTCTAGCAGAAGAGCAAGTAACTTACACGAGCAGCACCAGTCATAAAGAAGCTGAAGAGGATTTAACGACACGGCTCTGTACAACTCAAAATCCCTGCAACACTCTTGTCGTAAAGCTTGGAACAGCCTCACAGCTGATCCCTAGGTTTCTCCCGCTCGCTCTGGGTAATGCCACAACTGTTGCCTTGTGGGGCTCTCAGTAAAGCTGTTCCAAGCTAAATCCCAGCCACAGTGCACTGGAAAATAAAATAATAATAATAAAAAAATAAAAACCACGCAGCTAAATCCCCGTATATCATCCTCTGATGCTTCTGCTGGGACACCAGCAAGTTTCTGCTGACCCAGTTTGTTCTAATTCATAACAGCTTCAGAGAAGAGGGCAAGTAACACAAATGAACAATGCGACAAAAGTCACCCTCTCCTAACCTCTCTCTCTGCCCTTCCACACCCCTCCCGCTGCTCTTTCTTCAGCCTCCTTCTCCCTGCCTGACTAGCAGCAGCCTCCTCCTCTCCTGTCTTTCCAGGTCTGCAGATTTATCTGCACAGCCTCGGAGATTAAGAGCCCTGACAAAGAACATCTTTCATCATGATGAGAAAAAGAAAACCTTTATCCGGGCCAGCAGAACGAAACAGATGAAAAGCAAGGCCATTAGGGAAGAGCTGGGCTCAACTCTACACCTTTCCGGGCGGCAATTCCAGGGCTGAGTCTGGAGTTTCCCTGTGCATCCTTCCCAGTGGCCCCACCACCTTCTGCCTGACCAGAGAGCCTAAAAGCCACAGCCGAAGGACAGGTAGTTAAAGATGTCCTGGGACTTCCAGCATGATGGGTTTACAGATCCCAGTAGAGAGGCAGAGCTTTTAAGGCAGCCATGGCCTTGGCAAATGCCCAACAGCCGAGCCCGACACATTCCCAAAGGTTAAGGGCAGGCGAGGCTTTCAGAAGCCTTTCTGCCAAACGTCAGCAAATTCTGCATCACCAGCAGCCTCGACAGCAGATAAAAACCCTGCTAAAATAAAGGGGCTAATACAGCATCTAGTAAAAAAGGGGAAATTTAATTGGAAACATTGCCTGTAATTGAGATGTCAAGGGCTAAACCGTTCCTGCGCTTCCTGCCGGTCCCAGATACTCGGCCAGCAGCCTTGTCCCCAGGGACGAAAGCAGACTGGGGGCTCCCAGCACCCCAGCTCCTGTGCCCATCAGGTGGGCACGGCACACCTTTGCTCCAAGGCTTCACCCACTCCTCTCCTCACAATCGGTACAGGCAACCCAGCCCTGGGCTGCAAACGGCGAGCGGTGCCACGGCACCCGCGGGAACTGCCCAGAAGGTCTGCAAAAGCCCGGCAGAGCCCGGGGAGGATGCAGATGCAGATGCAGGGAGGGATGCAGGCAGCAGCAGAGCCAGCTCTGCAGCGAGTCGCCAGCCAGCTCCATCCAGCCGAGTCCCCGTCCCCAGGGACCGGCGTTCCGCGAACGGGCTGGAACCAGCCCGAGTTCAGAGCTGGGGCAGCAGCATCAACTAGCAAAGGTAAATCAAAACATTAAGGTCCCCTTGAAGAAATGTCACATCCTGAGTGGTTTTTATTTCCTTCCCTCCGAGCTGCCGGTTGTTCCACAGGCACTCGGCTCCGTTTGTTTACGGCGGTACAACCGGAGGCGGATTTCTTCCGTATTGATGACTGAAGTTAAACCTTGTTTCTTGAACTTTCTCTGTTGTGTAAGGAGAACGACGCTTGCGACGTTAATCCCCAGCATGAATCCAGTGTTGTGATGGCACAGAAGCACGTTCCCCCTCTCTGCCCACTCCCACTCCACTGCCACACTCCCATGCTGCCAACGCAGCGACAGTGGAACAAGGACCTTTTGTTCCCACAGGAAAAATACCCAAACCACCCCAAATTTCACCAAGGGTTTGCACATCAGGGCGCAGCTCAGAAAGCACCCAAACCACGTGCCCAAGGGCACGCATTGGAAAGCAGCGTGGCACGGAGACGAACGATTACCGAGGTCACGGCACGGTGCTTGTTTTAGGAAGGGCTGACTTGCAGTCACGCCGGCTGTTGAGGGCAACGTGACCCAAATGCAGCTTAGAAGAGGGTAACCATCCAATGACGACCTGTACTTCAACTTAGAAACTCGCCCCACTTTGGAACAGCTCCCTCCCAACCTACTGAAGATAAATGTTTCGAAAGCTTGGGAGATTATTTTCAGGGTGGAAGGGATTTAGTTTTTAGGTTCAGTGCCAGGAAAAAAAACTAGTATAAGTAAAAAAAGTTTAAAAAAAAATTAAAAGATGATCCGGCTTCCTCTTGGAACAAAAATCATTTAAAAATATATCTCTCAGTGTTTCCTGTGAAATTCTCATTCCCACTGTTGACCTACTTGAATCTGAACACCTTGCTGGCTTTGCTCACATTCACCCACGCGCTGCCTGCAACGCCTCGTGCTCTACTTGGAAACTTTTGCCAGGAAAGCTAAATAGGTTACAGCAGAGATGCTTCAGCCCCGGAGGTACAGCGGTGGGAGTCTGAGGGGCCCGGCTACAGCGACGAGAGGAACCACACACAGACGTGGCTGAGCGTGCTCGGGACGACATTCGACATTCAGAGCAAGTTCACGTTCAGGCCAGGAATAAAACCTCGCTCCTTCAAACCACGCCTGGGGTTGGAGGAGGTGGATGAAGATTTTTCTCCCTTTCGAGTCTTGCTGACCAAGTGCCAAGAGGCAGTGTCGCTGGGGGGAGCTGCTCCCACCTGGCCTCTCCATACATTGAATTTTCCCAGGGCTCTGGCTTGGCCACTACAGCAGAGCTGCTCGCAGCCTTTGCACCCCAGACCCCACCACAGAGCACCCTCGGTTCAGCAGCAGGGACGAGGTGCTCAGACTCAGCTCGGACAGGAGCTCAGCCCCCAGGTCCTCCAGCAGCAGAGCCATCAGCCAAATCTGTGCTCAGAGAGAGTCACTTCTATCCTCTGCTCTTCTTCTCGCCCCTTTTTTGCACCTTGAAGCAGGATCAGGCTCCAGCAGCAGCCTAAGTCCTGGGGAGACCTTTCCTCTCCTCTGCTGCAGGACATCACCGTTAGCGATCCCAGGGCTGTCGGCCGAGGATGCTCCCCGCAGAAGCCTCCACACCACTCGAGGGAAAAGCCACATTGTTGAGACGGAAGCCTGGACCAACCTTGCACTTCACATGCTCTCACTTGTTCCAAGAGGCTGCAAAGCCTTTCCCCTTTGGAGCGTTACAACGGGAGCCCACCCAGCAGAGCTGGAGCCCGCTGAAGCAGGCGATGTGCTCAAAGGTCTGATTCCCACTGAGGTCTCGCTTCGCCCAGTATCAGACCTCAGACTGGCTGTCCAGCCACACTCCCCCTGGCACCAGCTGCACACCAACCCCGGCACTGGCACCAAAGCTCCTCGCCTTGCCCGAGACCTTCTCAGCAGCTGGACTCGAGCAAGAGACGGTGGTTTCAGCAGAGCTCCCACCAGCCCTCTCCATGCACTGAAAACCACAGAACAACCTTCCTCGTCCTCACCTGCTTCACCTCAGCACTACAAGGGAGGGCCAAAAGCCTCTTGATTAAACAGGGCATTTGCAAAGCTCAAAGCTTTGTCGTTACCTGTAATTAAAGCATCCTGCTCAGCCCATGAGGACATTCTCTCACGTGCTCCTAACCAGGGGAAGGGTGGTTTTAAAGGTGTCTCTTACCGTATTAGACAAGGACCTTTTAAAAGCTGTTATTCGCCAAGTTCTCAAGCAGCACATCATCCCCTTCCAGAGCCTCGCCGGAGCAAAGCAAAGCCCAGTCCAAACAATACATCAAGACCTACCACAAACAACCTTTCCAGTTATTATAATGCAGCCTTACATTCTGCACACTCAGCAGGAACCGCGCTCGCTGTGAAGGTTATGGTTATTAAAATACACATAGTTAGAGCACGGAAAGCTACAGCCTTGACAATTCAGAGGCAGGCAGATTCTCATCGCTGCTAGACCAGCACCGCACCAGCGCCGCCGTAAATCCTAGTGGAAAGCTTCCCAGGTTTGCCCTGGCATAGCAGAGATCAGCCTCTGGTCGTGAGGGGAGGTGGAACAGATGCAGGCTGTGTTATTTATAAAGCCTCCCACTCTCTGCCTCCCTGCAAATCACAGATCCTGCCAAGGCAGTGCGCAACGAAACTGGAATTAAAATGCAATAAATGACAGTAAGGAAAAGGTGATGGAACCAGATGAAGACAACCGAGCAGAGACGATCCCGATAGGAACAGGGAGAGAAAGGCTCAGAAGAATGAGAGCACCCACGGGGGCAAACTGGCCTTGTCCGGGCACCTTTGCAGGCAGAGTGTGGTCCTGGCAGGAGCAGTGTCTGCCAGTGGCACTGCCACCCCGAGGAGCAGCACCTTTCAGCAGACCTACGAGTGCTGCAGTGAGAAGGAGGGGACCTTAAGCTTAGGTGGAGTCATTCCAGCAGTGTAAGCCTGGACACCTCCCAGGCAAACAGGGGTTACTTCACCGCTGATTTGCTTGGGCGCAGGATGAGGCCACTCCAAGTCAGGGCTCTGGGCCAGGACTCCAGAGTGGCTCATTCCTGGCTCTCCCATCCATCCTCAGGACAAGCTCAAGACGGATGAAGGGCAGAAACCTCCCCACGGCACCTCCTTAAAGTGACAAATCCCACACAGCAGTGCCTTGGCAAATCAACAGCAGCCAGCAGCTCGCTTCCCCTGCGCAATGAGGTTTAACACCTCTGTCCCCTGCCAGTCGCATCCACTCGGAGTGTAATCCTTCAAACCAAGAGCATCCTCCCCTTCACAAGGGCAGCACAGGAGAGCCCCGGTCTCAGCCAGGCCAGGCAGGTTTCCAGAACAGCAATAACACCACAACCACAAGGCACGTGGCTCCAGCAGCAGAAACCCCACGTGAAACCCCCCCTTGCAGATCCCCCTCACCCAGAACCACACCAGGGGACCTGCGGTCCACCTTGCACTTGCATCTGCCTGGAAGGCTATTCCTCACCCCAGATAAACAGCCTTCTGCTCAGTGGGGCATCAGAGTGTTTACAGATTATTATTTTTTTTTATTATTTTATCTTTTTTTTTTCCTAAAGAACATCTACTCCATAAAACGACAATTAGCTGCACTCGGGATTTATGAGTGCAATTTGCAGCGCCGTTAAAGCGCGGGCAGCCGTGGCTTTCACACACCAGTAATTGTTTGCATTGCTGGGAAGGAGCCAGAACAAGGCATGCTGCTGCTTTTTGGGAGGGGACAGTGCTGGAAAAAAGGAGATTCTTGTCCTCCATGGTGGAAAATTTCCAGCATCTTCCCTGGGGCACTGGTACTGTCACCTGCAGCGATGCAGTGAGCACCCCAAAAGCATTTGGCTTGGTTTTCAACACAGAGAGCAGCAGGAGGGATTCTGTTGTAGGTGTTGGCCACCACATTAGCCAGCTTGGGTTACACCAGCAAGGACCAAATGAGGCAACAAGGGCCAAGCAAAGGTGGCAGCTAAACATTTCAGAGAAGCAATAGTAATTAAAAGACTTCACATCATTTAGAAAAGGAGGAAAAGCAATAGGAGTTGCATCTCCCTCACCAAGCTACGTCCTTAAGTAAAAGTCATGAGAGTCTGATGTGAAATTATTAACTTCGAAACACAGCCATCTCCAAGGGAAACACAGGTACTGAAAGAGATGAGCCCTGGGGGAGTTAATGGTGTTTTCATATAGCCAAGATCCCTAATGAAAGCGAACTCATTTACATACCCAGGCACTCAGCACCAGCCTGTGCCAGCTCACCAGCAGCCTCCTCCTCCAGCAGAGGGAAAAGGGCAGAAGCCTTGAGTTTTCTTTCCATTTTCTCCTCCCCATGCAGGACTCCCAGCCATGGCTGCTGTGCCCGTGACCCGACTGGGAGTGGGCAACCACATGCTGCCCAGGGCCAGCTCCCGGGCACCGGCGGGTTGGCAGCAGAGCTGGCAGATGAGAGAGGCAGATTCCACGTTAGCCAGCATCTTGGCATCGCCAGCGCTCCCTTTTCAATAGGAAGAGGTGGAGGGGAGAGAAAAAAGCTTTCTGGTTCATAGCTGCAAGGTATTTACCTTAATGTTAAATGACAATTGCTTGCAAAACAATATTGCAGAAGCTCCCTGGAGGCATTAATCAGAGGTTGTGACTCCCGCTCTCACTCAGCGTGGAGAGTGACAGATAATTTCTGATAGCACCGCAGGGCAGGGGCTTTCATTCACAGGCTGCCAGCAGCAAAAGCATCAAACTCCATTTGGATTCCTAATTCGGAAGCCTCAGCACCTTTGTGGGTCTAACCCCAGAGCTTTTCCATGGGTCTCTGGACCGTAACTGAGGCTTTGATCTCTAGAAATCAGAGGTCTGTTATCAGACAAAGCCCCTCTGGAGCCTGTTGCTCCCAGGTCTGTCCTGTGGGTCACCTTATTGGGGAGGGGGGTCACTCCTGGGACCAACGGAATGTTCCTGCAATTCTGGAGGAAAGAAGTCACTCTTCCCAACCTCCTTCTGCGGGGAGAAACGATCAGCCTGAGCCCAGCACAGCTGCCCTGGGTAATGGGAAGGGGGATTTTGTTGGGTTGGGGTTTGGTTGGGGTTTTTTTCCCCTCCATTCAAAGCACCAAGGAGGCATGGTGACCCCTGCCACCCCTCCTGCCTGCCAGCAGGCTCTACCCACGGAAACAGATGGTTCCTTCAGGTCAGGGCTCCTCCAGACTGAGAGCGCACAGACAAAGCCAAGAAAGTAGAAACAAACAGCTTGCAATTTAATGGGAAAGAGGAATTTCATACAGAAGAGGCCAGGCTCCATCTGGCCAGAGGAAACACCACCAAGTCACGGAGCATCACCACAAGGTGCCTTTCTGAGAGGGGGGGTTGGGGTTCCCTCCGCACCACGAGGGCAGCATCGCAGCTCCTCATTCATAACCAACCCCTCAAGCACCAGCACCAAGCCTGCCCTTAGAGCCCGGCATCCCCTCTGCCCCACGCAGCTCAGGCAGCACTCACAGGGCCTCTGTCAGGACCACCACGCTGGCTGTGAAGCCACAGACCTCACCCTGAAGCTTTCCAGCCTCCTCTTCTCTTGCCACCCTCCCATCCCTGCCCTGTTTTGGGTGCCTACCTTGAGCTGCTGCTCACGTCCACTACCATGAGCAGCCTGAGCATCCTGTCTCCCCTTTCATTTCCCACCCCTCATTCCCCCTTCCCTCCCCAAACTCCTCTCAAGATGTGCTGCTCTACCTGCTTCCCTGCAAAATATACACAAAATAAAGCCTATTCTACCAAAATGGAGCTTTAAATCCTTGTTCCCTTCAACGTAGGCATCTTAAGGCCTCATTTTTAAATGGTAAAAGCATGTCTACAGATTTATGGGCATCTTTAAGGTCTAATTTACATACAAACCAAGTGCAGAGTGTTTCTTAGCCCCAGGGCACAGCAGATAGAAGGAGAACACCTAATGAATTAAAAGAAAAAAAACCTGTTTGGATAAAACTTAGATAAACTCTTACATATGCTAATAGATGAAAGGCTGTAATTACAAGCTGGATTGTGTACCGACACAAGCAGCTCTGTGCATTAAAGGACTGAATTCCAGTGTCCTTGAATCCAAAATATCATATTGTGATAAGATGCTGCCCCATAAATCTCTCCCCGTAGGTTCTTTTCAACCCCTCCGGAAGCACGGGCGATGCGAAGGGCTGCAATGACAACAACTCAGCCGGTAGAAATTTCAGCTTTATAGGGATTGCCTTCTATTTAAGGGCACCTTTCCACATTCCAAACCTTATCTCCCATGATCCGGATCATCAGCGGGCACTCGGAGGAAAGGCACACCTAAATGAGGTAAGTACGTGCACAGAGGGGGAGGTTCTCTTCATCCAACATCAATTTTTAATGCAGGAGGAATCTAATTTCGCTATACAAAGCTTGGGAGGGCTGGGGTTGGGGTAACCAGCCCGTCACGGGGAGCTCCACACATGGGTGCTGCCAACAAAACCCATCTGCCAGGGGTTTAATTCACGGGTTTCCACCCGCCGTGCTCCGAGGGTGATCCTCCCTGGCACTCGGCCCCCCAAACAGCGATGCCCAGGGCCCTGCTCAGGGAGCTGCCAGTTTAGACGTGGTCCCCCCTCGACAGCCTGATGCTGTGGGATGCGACTACGGCAACGGGAGGGATGCTGCTTCTTCCCTCCTGGCCTCAGCAGGCATCTCTCCCCACCTCAGCTCCTCAGCCGGGGGACAATAGCTGCTCATCTCCCAAAGAAGAGATTCCTTAGCACTGCTGATGCCTCCTGCATTAAGGCGAGGAGATGCAAAAAGCCCAGGTCATCAGTTCATTAATGGCAGCACGAGCCTACAGAAACACTAACTGAGCTAGTGGGGATGCTTCAGATTTGCTCCAACACACCACCAGCCTGGACCTCCTAGCTATGGACCCAGCTGAGCTGTCAGTCGCTGACCTTCTGTTAGCACTTCAGGGCTCCAACCTTAGTTCCCTGTGCTGGTACACACAGCAGGGCAGGCTGTCCCCTCGGGCATTCACAGCCTTTGCAGGCAGGACAAAATGACAGAGCAAGGAAAACAAGGGAGAGGAAAGTCAGGCAGAGATGGAAGGTGGCCCCAGAGCGGTGGCAAGGCTGGAGACTGGTTCCCGGGCCATTGCAGCAGCACCAGGAGCACTTTACCCCCAGCTCAGCTTGGTCTCAGGCTCCCCACAATTATCACCCCACTTCCAATCTGGACTCACTGTCCAATTAGAAGTCAGCTGAATATTTATTCCAGTATTATGTACTCTGAGGTTATTTAGCCTCCGAACCATTCCGCTGCCTTAACGTACCACCCAGAGTTAACGTGCACCAAAAGAAAGTTCTTCTACAAGGAATACCCAAAGTCTGTGGCCTTTCCTACCCCCTCTTTGCCCCGGTGATGGAGACTGCCAGCAGCCTGGGGTTGTTTCTGCAGGTCAATACTGCACTGGAATGTGACCACCACTCCAATTATTGCCTCGATTACGGAGGCAGGAGTTTGCTCCTGCACAACTACCCCGTTACGGGAAGGCCACCCCGCGTGGGCTGCCCACTGGAATGATACCTGGGGGGAATCGTTAACCTGCTAATTTGAAATCAATTTGCCTAATGACACGAGCACTGTAAATTATCCATAAATTGTTAATTTATGTGCAAGTGACATCAGAATTTCTGTCTTATTAATTGGCTCTTCCAGATGCAAGTTGTTCCTAAAGCTTCATAATCCATGTCTCTCGGTGAGCAAACATTAAAACCTGCTTAATAAGATGCCTTTTATGCCAAGAAAGAGTAAAATGAGTAAACCCGCTCTTGTGAACACTTCAGTGTAAGGGTTTATGCATTCATCCTAGCAATTAGAGAAGGAGAAGTCATGGGGAGAGTGAAAAGAAAAAAAAAGGTCCTTTGAGTGTCTGTTCATATTCTTGAACAAAATTAGTTCCAAGCACATTTGCATTTTTCAGGGGGAAAATTCCTCAGAGTGCAGAAACCAACCCCAGCCTGGGTCACCTCTCCCGTCATCCTTGTGCCTCCTTGGCAAGGACTCAGGCAGGCACAGGCTGAGCTAAGAACCTCACTTCTCAGCAAATATTTGAGCGACAGGCTCGATGGATGGAGCATTAGCAGGGAATGATTGTCAAAGTCTGTGCCCAGGGACCAGGCTGTGATTTCTTCGCTGATACAGAGGTATTAGAGATGAACTTTCCCCACCTACTTCTAGTGTGGGAACACAGAGACCTTCTTCAGAGTGTGTTCTTGTAACATCACATACCCAGGTCCACAAAAGTTAAATACTGCCAGCTAACTCCTATTTCAGCCCCTCGCTCCAGGCAGATCTGTAGCCTTGGCCCCTCCAGGTCCTGAACTTCCCTCCTGCCCCATGCAGCTGCTGGGGAAGCTCCTGCACATCCATCCCATGGAAAGCAAGCCTGTGCAATCTCTCTACCCCACGGTAACCAGGCAACGTGACTGCACTTTTCCAACACTGGTATCTACCCATGAACACGTCAGGGTAAAGAGATAACTGATCCAAAGAACAACTGCCCCGAGGAAAGCGCAGCCGGCTCCCAGACAGGCACTGGGCACAGACCAACTGCAGATGAGCTTCTGATCCCAGTGCTCACCTTTCCTGGGCAGTCAGAGATAAAATCTGAGTGCATCACGACCTTGACTGGAATAAACTCACAATGATTTCAGCCCCAGTATGGCATCCAGCAAAGCTTTCAGCACCGGATCCTCCAGTTTTAGTACTATTTTCAGGGAAAAGGCAGCACAGGAGTGAGGTAATGGGAGCTCAGCACAGTCTGCCTGGGAGCCAGCCAGGCAAGAGAGAGATGCACTGCTCAGCAGCACTTCAAAGCCCCAGTTTCCATGCAAAAGGCAAAGCCAGGAGGTCTCTCCTAGATCAGGTGTCCAGCAGCAGGTCACAGATCCCCAGGCCAGGATGCTTCCAGCTCCCCAGGCCAGCGAGCCCCGGCTCTGCTCCTTCCACCATGGCGCACACACCCGGGGCACGAGGGGAACCAACTCCACTCCTCTTCCTCATCTTTGCAGGACCTGATCCACAGCTCAGCACTGGGGCTCTCGGGAGGGATGGTGTGCACACAAGCCAGCGCGTCTCCGCGCGGGGACCAGCCACCCCTGCGCTCCAGCGGCAGCCGGCACGCGCAGCGCAGCGCGTTGGCTTTGCTCTGGGTTGGTTTTTTCCTCGCCAAAATAGAAAGCTGCAGTCTCCGAGCGTCTCTCTTCCATTAATGTTCTATTTAAGTCTGCCTTTGAATCCGTCTGGATTACAAACCCACCCCCAGTCAGCAGTTTCCCCCCCTTCCCAGACAGCCCTCCCCTCTTCTGTGCTAAACAGATACTAAATATAAATATGTACCAGGGAGAACTCGCTGGGGAAAAAGAGCATTGGGATTTTTAAAAGCTTCCCCCTCCTTCATCTCCTCCACAAAGCCACACACCCAAACAGAGCTGCTTTGTTGTTCGCTTCCATGGCTCCCAGCTGAAAGCAGAGCCACAGGTCCTGCCGCAGGAACGCGCTGCTGGGAATCCCCCTCCCCAGGGACACCCCTTCCCCAGGGACACCCCCTCCCCAGGGACACCACTTCCTTCCCCAGGGACACCCCAGCCCCTCTGCTGCTCTCCTCTAGCAGACCCCAGCAGCTCCCAGGCAGGCCAGGTGATTGATGCTGAAAGAAAAAGCTGCCAGGAGAATGCTGGCCCTATTCCCCAGCCCCTAGTGAAACCAATCCAGCTGGAAGAATTCCTGCCTGCTGATATGCTAATATTTTAAATGAGCTTTAATTGGTTTCCCAATGTCACTCATCGCTGCCAGCCCCATCGTGCTGCTTCTGCACCCACACCCAGCAGCCCAAACGGAGGAGACGCTGATTCTGCTTGCCCCACTTCTGCTCCATACACATTTCTGGTGTGAAATCACCCGTTTGGATCATCTCACAACATCCTGAGAGCGGGGGCAGAGTGGATGGGGAAAATCCAGCAGTTCTCATGCCAGATGCCGTCAAGGGGCAGGGGGATGGGTGCAGGATGGGATCACCAAGCCCCTTGGCACCCCGGGCAGCTCGTGCTCCTCCGGGGCTCCCGGGGCCCGACGGTGCCTCTGCAGCGACCAAGGGGGTAACGAACCCATGCCAGGCTGAGCTTCGTGGCTGCCGGAGGCTGGGGGAGCCGCTCTCGCCTCCCTGGAACACAATCCCTCCAATTTTGTGCCGCAATTCAGCGAGCGTGTCATTGGTTCCAGCTCTCTGCTCAGGGAAGCTGTGGCTTGCAGTCCTCCACATGAGTTACTTGGAGCAGCAGGATGGTGGTCCTCACTCTCCCAGTAATCACCACTGGAGGACCTTGTCCTCACTTCCCACTTCAAGCCGTAAGCTCGCCCAGCGACACAGCCCCGCTTCAGGCTGGATCAAAACACCACCGTTGGACTCGTGCTGCCTTCGAATCAGGTAACAAGCAACGTCATCAAGGACAAGAGCTCTGCAGCGTTCCCAGGGAAGAGACCCGTTGCCTTCAGCTCTTGCTACACCCCACGTCTTCTGACTACCACCTCCTTCCCCAGCTTCCCCCCCACCCAGCACATCCCTGCCCTGGAGAGGAGGCAGCACAACCCACAGCCCGACACGAAGGCTCTTGCAGTTAGGGCACCAGAGAAGGCCTGGGTTGTCTCTCCCCAGGTACAACGCGAGGCCTTGTCTAGACCCCTGGGAACATCTTCGGCTTCCTGTTTGTTTTTCGGCGCGATCATCGAGCAGGAGAGCGGAGAGCCCCGTCACCATCCATCACCAGCTCCGCTGTTTAGCGACAAGATGTATTGCCCCCTCGCAGCAAAAGAACACTCCAGCCAGAGCTCCCATTTGTTATGATCTGCCTGACTGGGACAGCTGCTCGTGTCAATGCTCTGAACACTCCATTTGGAGCAGAGGCAGGAAGTTTTAAGCGTTAATAAATGGGGCTCGAGGCTGCCGAGCGCGCGCGAGGTGAGGGGCTGGTCACCAGCAGCCTCCGGGGCCCATTCTGCCGACCACCCGCCCCTGTCGGACGGGGTGCTGGGAGCCTGGCCCTGCCTGGTGAGCCACCCCAGCTCTGTCCCATGTGTCCCTGCACCCCGGCACCCAGCTAACCCCTCTGGGAGCTGCTGCGGCACGGCTCCCATCAGAGTGCCCCCCAAAACCAGCTGTAGGTGGGCGGGGAGGGTTTGTTAGGAGAGGTCATGATGGGTTGGGCTCAATGATCTCTAGAGGTCCCTTCCAACCCCTGCTATCCTGTGATTCTATTCCGTAAAGCAGCTTTCTCAGCTCAGGGGGCGATGGGTCAGAGCAGCAGTGCTGGAGGAAAAAAGCTTACTCGTGTCCCTGTGTTGGGAGGCAGCTGAATCTGCTTTTTCTGTCATGAGCCTTGTTAGAAACGGCCCCAGCAGAGCAGACAGCAGGGAGAGGGCTTTCTGGACAGCCCTGGGGGGCTTCCCCGGATGCACACGGCGATAACCCGCGAGGACAGAACCTGTGCTTAGATGGGTGTCTCTGCCCTGGTGCCCTCTGTGCTTCCCACGGCGAGAGGCACGCTCTGCTCTCCAGTTTACTGCCATCTGCACAGGCTGCTCAGCCCCAAAGCTGCAAATGCCCAGCAAAACTGAGCCTCTGGCAGCCCCTAGAAGGTGGTAAGTGCACCCTGGGGATCCGAGGTGATCTGCCAGCACAGCAGATGGCCCAGGTGGACACTGCAGCAGTTCAGAGCACACCTCCTCTCCCCACACGAGCTCCAGAGTGGGCCCCGAGGCAGGAGCAGCCTTCCCATAGCACCAGAAGCGGGGGCAGCCCCGGGATGAGGGGCTCAGCGAGGGCAGAGCCTCTGCAGAGCAGCCCCAGGTGATGCACAAGGACCTTCTGGCAGCATCCACCAGGGGATTTCACCAAGATCGCAGCCTCACACGCCAGACACAGACATCACTTCCATTTTTACACCAGGAAAAATACATACAGACAAAGCACTGGCAAGATTTCATGGATTATCATCACCGTTGTTCCAGGCGTTCACACCAGCCTGGGTTTATAAACCCTTTGGCTGCCTTATAGAAGGTCCACTGAGAGGTATACGAATGCCAGAGGGAGAGAACAGGTCTGCTGCTCATTCACACCTACATCTCTGATAAACTGAAAGCCTCAGGAAGACCCCAGGAGTTTTTAAAAACAAATCTTAAATTAAAAGCCAACCTACCCCACTCTACAGCCAGCCTGAGAAACTGTCATCAGGAGCAGTTTATCCCCACAGAGCTGGAGCACCGGGCACCACCCAGAGTTAACTCAGTCTTTGCAGGAAAAATAAGAAGCTGGTCTGGTTTTCAGACTATTGAGGCAGCCCCCAGCCCACACCAGCTGCCCACGGGCAGTGCTGTGCCACCCTGCCAGCTGAGTCTAAGGATAGCACAGGTAAAGGCAGCAAACACAGACCAAGCAGCACCTCAGCACCTTCCCTCGAGCAGCCCTACAGCTTAAGGTGTTTCTCTTACCTGAAACTTCCCCTTCTCCAAACAAGGAAAATCCCCCAGGCAGCAGCAGACCCTTCTGTGCTCTTGGGCTGTGTTCTGCTGAGGAAACACCCACAACCCTGCAGTTGCTGCTCATGTGGGAACTTCTTCATCACCTAACAGCCATCAGCTGCAGAGCTCTTGGGTGGTGGGGAAGGGGACAGCAGCCACCACAGCCCTACCCAAGGTCAGCTGAACACACAAGATGACAAATGCTAATGTAGAGCAGCCGTGAGGTACCCAGAGCTGCTTCCCTTCCTGCCCATCCAGCAGCACCCCAGCCCTTCTGCTCAGAGGTACCCTCTCCTGGCTGGTCCCTAGGCAGGAGTTACCTCAACCTCCTCCCTTTTTGTTGCCTCACGACCTCCTGTCTCACAAGCGGAGCCTTTCGCGTTTAAGACAGAGGATGTTCCCACTGCCTGCCCAAACCACAGCCTTGGTGACTCCCTTCAGCCTCCCCGGTTCCCCTCGCAAGCGGTGTTTACGGTGCCGTTTACCAGCTGCTGCCTTCCAGCCCAGCCAGGGCTGCTCTTTACCAGCAGATGAATCCATCCCCTCCCGGACCCACACACGCAGAACGGCTTCTCTGCCTCAAATCTGGGTCAGAAACCAAACCTCTGGCAACCTTTCTCCCCCCAGCCCGATGCGTTTCAGGCTTTGCTCTCGCGGTGGCTCCACTGCTTTTCTCCCTCCCAGAACACCCATCGGGTGCTCCCAGGCTCCCTGGGGCCCTTCCCACTGCCTGCTGCATGCAGCAGAGTGAAACACGTTTTCGTGCTGAACTCCTGGGGCAATAAAGAGGAAAAAAAAGGAGGAAAAAAAAAAAAGAAGCAATAAGAAATGGGTATCGTGGGGCAACACTCAGAGAAACACGATCCACAAAGCTTCCAAGTCTCACCCTGTCTCCTGGGCTGGCTTGCAGCGGAGGGAAGCGTGGTACCCAGCCTCTCCTTGGGGAGCACGGAAGGGCTGGCTAAACAGGCACAAGGCTCAAAGGCGAGCGTTCCAGAGGCACAGCTCTCCCCACCTGTCTGGCAGAGCCGGAGGAGCCGCTGTGTCCTCTGCAGGGTGACAGATTGCCAGGGAAGGGGAGAGAGTGAGGCATCCTCTTTGGCTGACCTTTGTGTCAATCATCAGCTGGAGGAGACTGTTGAGGAATGGATAACTGTGATAAGAAGTGAGGCTGCACATGGGCCATGGGCCAAGCCCTGGCCCCGCTCGCCCGGGGCAATGTCCCCGTCAGCATCATTTGCAGGGCAGGTGAGAGACGGCCAGAGGGACGGGGGTGAAAACCACTGAGGAGCAGAAACCGTGCTGTAGACTCTGATCAAACCAGTGAATGAAAGCCTCAGGAGACCCTTGTTTTCAGCACAGGCTGAGCCCCTCCTCACAAAGCTCCCCGGGATGGCTCCCAGAGCTGAGGCCACCCTGCAGCTGGGCACAGCGGGGCCCTGAGAGGATGAACCCCCAACTTCACCCCTCACTGCCCTGCAGGCCTACACACCTTGGTTTGGTCTGGTCTGGTTTGGTTTGGTTTGGTTTGGTCTGGTCCCAGCAGAGCCCACAGCTGCCCCTTCTCGGCTGCCCCTGAGCCCGAACCCCTGGCAGTTCCCCCCCTGCTCCCCCATGGGAGCTTTTAGCAGCTTCTGCCCCAAAACACAGGGCACTAAGGAGCCCGGCCTCATCTCTCCCGCTCCCCAGGAAGGGTCCCTGGGACAGACGGGTGATGCAGGGATGAGGGCATGGTGATGGCATCCTGACCACGTGCCAGGGGCCGGCTCTGACGCGTGGTTCCTTAGGTGGCTCTTCATGGAATGACAGAACCCCAGTGTGGTGGGGGCTGCATGGGGCCTCTGGAGATGCTCTGGTGCCACCCCCCTGCTCCAGCAGGGTCACCCAGAGCAGGGGGCTCTCTCCAGACAAGGAGACTCCACAGCCTCTCTGGGCAGCCTGGCACAGGCTCCCACACCCTCACACCAAAGAACTTGCTCCTCCTGCTCAGATGGAACCTCCTGGGTTCCAATTGGTGCCCCTTGGTGCCCCTTGTCCTGTCACTGGGCACCACTGAGCAGAGTCTGGCCCCAGGCTCTTGCTCCCCGGGGCCCTTTAGCTCTTGCTCAGCATTGCTCAGCTCCCCTCTCAGGCTGCTCTTCTCCAGCTGAGCAGCCCTAGGGCTGGGCACAGGGATGCTCCAGTTTTCCCTTTCAAAGTGACAGACAGAGGCCTGGGGTTCGGTTGCAGGGTGGGAAGGAGCCTGTGGGAGAAGGGCTGCAGGGTCCTCCTGCTGCAGCAGCCCAGGGTGCACAGGCAGAGCCCCTCAAGCACTGGTGGGGCACTGGGGAGGCACTGGGGAGGCAGTGGAGACCCCTCTGCACCACAGCGTGCCAGCAGACTGGGGGAATTCACCACGTGTAATGAAGACTTCACACCAGACTCACTCACCTGGAAGAAGAGCTGGGGCTCTGCCAAATCACAGGCAGCAGGTTCGGGAGCGGGGACATCGGAGTCAGCTCGAGGGCTGAGCCAGCTCCCCAGGCGGGGAGGCTCCCGCAGACACGGACACAATTCCATCCTGCCTCTGCCAGCTCGAAATGAACAGTGAGCAGCTGTTACCCTGCCTAAGCCATGAGCAGCTGCTACCCTGCCTAATCCATCCTCTGAACTTTTCCCCTATCCCAAACCTTTCCCCAGCCCAGAAACCACTTTCCGAGGAGCTGTAGAAACCCTGCCTGTCTCTGCAGATGCCGTAGCCCAGGACACCCCTTTCCTGTGACCCTGTCCCCACCTTTGGCAGCGCTGGGCATGCACTGCAGCCCTGCAAAGAGAACCCCGAGCCTCCTCCGTGGGCACAGTCCGTACACAACTCCCAGGGCGCCCATTGTGCCTGCTCTTGGGGCCGGGGGCTGAATTCAGAGCCAAACCCAACCCCTTCCACCTTGCTTGGCCGTTTCCCAGCAGCAGGTTTGAGTGGAAACCCTCCCCGACCTGAAATCCCCAACGAAAGGGTCCACACTCCTCCTTCCTAGGGATACTGCATTGTTTTTCTTACTCTTCAGACTGTGCCCCTGAAGCCTTCCCGCTGTTTATGACCAGGGTTCCGTTGGTAACCTTGGCCTCGTCCATGGAAGCGAGGGCTTCAAACCATGGGAGGTCTTTGCTGCAGGACGCTGTCGGTGCCGTCCGTCCCGGCAGCGTGGCAGCGGGGGCAGCACGGGGCACGGGGGCAAAACCCCGGGCAGAAGTTCGTGGCAGGCATCGTGGGAGCGGGTGGTCGGATCCCCTGGTCGTGGAGTCGGTGCAGAAGAGCGACCTGGGAGCCCTGGAAGCGGCACAGCGCGGAGCAGAGATGCTAAAAGCCTCCACAAAACGTGGCCAAAGCTCCCGCTCGAGCCAGCCCTCCTGCAGACCTTGCGTGGGACCTTGAGCCGGCTCTTCCAGACCATCAGCTTTTCTGGGTGTCATGAATTGGTTTGAAGGGGCCTGATTTCAGCAGCAGGAGCAGATGATCCTGTGCACGCTGGGAACCGGTGCCGGGGCCTCAATCCCCGCTGCACGACTCGCACACCGCAGAGCCTGTGCTCTGGTTACCCCCTACGCTGACGCGGGGCTGAGTGAGGGATCCAGATGTGCCAATGTCAAAATCTTTTATTTACAACGGTCTCCAAAAATCAAGGAACACTGAAAATAGTGAGGGTAGGAGACGACTTACAAAAGTAACACGCCTACGTTACGTCGGGAATTGTGCTACATCGCTCCGAGAACCGACGCTCCCAGGTCTGCGCGTGACGCGGCAAAAAAAGGACTCCCTCCGTCCTTGGGGTGCTCACACCTCTTCTCCCCTTGGCTCCTTCACCATCCTCCCTCCCGTTTGCTCTTTTCTGCTTCCCCCTGCAAACCTTTCTGCCCATCCGCTGGTTGCTCTGCCCCTGATCCTGGCCATCGTCCTCCCGTCCCCTCCAGCATCGTCCCCTCCAGCATCGCTTCAGAGGAGTGGAAGGGAAAAAGCCAAACAACTACATCCTCAGGATGAAGACAGGCCCTGAAGGACTCTGAGCTCTGGGATCCTGGGTACTCAGCTGGGCAGAGGAGTTAGCAGGGCCTTTGAAAAACCAGGGAACTATGGCTCGTGTGCTGGCCGGGGTGAGGAGCGATTTCGGGAGAAGTAACAACGGGACTGTGAATTTGTCCTGCCTGGCTGCAAATCAACCCACACAGCTTCCTCGTTGGGCAGTGTGGGAGGATTTACACATGTCACAAGGTTAAATAAAAAAACCTTTTACAGCCTTTCAGGAGGGCAGGCTGCTCTGGTAAGAAAATTCAGTGCAGGCCAAGCTAAAAGCATTACATGCTGTGAGATAAAGCAACCCCCCGGTTTGCTGCAGCGGAGACAAAACCAGGGGTCTCTGGGGACCACTGCATCCAGACAACAGTATCAGTGGTCCCAGTAAATCTGTAAGCACGCCACACATCCTTTTCCTTGGAGACAGGGCTCAGGCTGCCTTTGCTCTGGCAGAGTTTCAGATCCAACAGGGATGAGAAACACAGCCCAGCTCGGCCACTGACCCTCTTTCAGCATCTGCAGCCTCTGGAATTGGTGGGGTCAGTGGCCAAACCCAGTGTCCCAGTTGCTTTTCCAGACCCTGCGTGAACCCAGCACTTCAGGAGGCACCACAACAAGGAAACAGAGCAAGGAGAGCTGGCTCTGTTCCTTCCTCTGCCACTGATCCTTGCACATGACATCAGCTCTGTTCCTCCTCACTCCAAAGCTGATTTCGCCAGGGATGCTGTGAGCAGAGGTTCTCTCCCTGAGTGTCCACAGCCATGAGGAGCCTTGAACTCATCAGCTTTTCAGAATTTAACCCTCAAAACAGGATTTACTAGAAAAAAGGGAGCAGGCAGTGAACAGAAACATCCCACTGCAGTGCTCTGGGAACTTCTGTACTTCTCTTAATTGCGGCAAGATCAGTTTGAAATGGAAAACTGGAGCATCCTCTTCCAACTAAGGCTGGTCTGCTCTGTTTGTTTAAAAGCATCAAAACTGACAGCTTTCTATGAAGCATTTTAACTCGCTGGCATCCTCTGCCTCAGAAATTCTTCCCCAGACAACCCCCAGTCGCTTTTAGCCCAGACTCTGCGAGCACCTCAATCACGAGCAGCTACCACAGAGAAGGCTGAACCTTTGCTCAGCAAGACGCCAGGGCCCGAGAGATGGTCTGGGAAAGAGAGAAGTCGTCAGAGAAAGAAGATGGGCAGAGATGTGGGAGGAATTAATTTAGGGCAAGCATCTGCTCCTGGAACAGCAGCCGACAGGTGAGGCCCTTGCTTTTTATTGCTCTGAGCATCTGCCTCGGAGCAGCGATTCCCAGCAGGGCTGGCAGCCCCACCTTCACATTTGCTCAGATAAACCCATCCATTTTCCTACCTCTATAATTTTATGACTATTTTCTAACCCCAAGGAGGACGCTGCCTACATGGAGATGGATGTACACATCTGCTACAGATTTATTGTCTCCACAGATGCTTGGGGAGGTGAGGGTGTTGTAAGCATTTTGGGGAAGGCTGGGCCCCACCTCTAAGCCTCTTTCACTCCCCAGCACATGGAGAAGCACCAGCCACGCTGGCCACAGAGCTGTGCAGAGTGATGGTGATGGAGCAAATGTCTACTTAGGTCTTAAGTGCCAGGACTAGGTTTAATCAAGCTTTCAGCTTACCGACATCTAGAGAGCCCTGGCAGTGGACCTAGGATCACCTCCTGTCTCTTCTGCCATCCTACTACAACCTGGAGTAAGTTCCTCCTCCTCTCCTTGCCTGGGTTTCCTTGCTGGAGGGGCACAATCTCCTCCCTATGCCTTTGTGAATCATCTGCTACAGCTCTGGGCTTATCTCGGTCTCTCATTTTCTGGTCATTGCTCTCCCAGTACCACCTTGGACAAACAAGGGCAAGGTGATGCCCTGCTCCTGCTAGTGCCAGCCAGCCCTTCTGCACTGAGCAAGCCCAGGCTGCCCAGAGAGGAGGACGAAAAGCAAAAGCTTGTCCTTTCCCCTGCCTGCTCCAGAAATCAGGACAGGTCCTGTCGGGTGCCAAGAACTCTGCTATTTTTGTCTGCGGATCAGGCACTGCCAGATCAGACCCCAGAGACATAAAAGGTTTTCCACACTTTGAGATTAATCTTTGCCTTCCAAGAGCGGCTGAATGAAAGGTCCCAGCATGGTGTGTCCAGAAGCACTCTGGAGGTGGGGGGGCTTCCACGGCCTCTTTATAGTGAGCACAGACACAGGAGCTTTAAACTTTGCAGGATTCAAAGCACATCTATGCCTTATCTTAAAGAGCTTTCAAGGTTTCTTCACGCTCATAGGAGGAGAAACTTAGCCTCTAAGGGTGCACTCAGCACTTCATTCTGTTGTCTGGAGACCTGGAATTACCCATCAGCTTGAATCACCCCAAGGAGTTTGAAGCAGTAGCTAAATTCAGGGTTGAGCTGCCAGCCAGAGTATCCTTGGCAGCAGCACTAGGGCTACCTTGTTCTCGCCAGCAGCACCCTGGGTCTCACGGGGCTGGGTATCACCAGCACTCGCTGCCCCTTAGGTACCACCAGCAGTTCCAGTTGGAGAACAGACGTGGGGAAGAGCACGGCTTACAGGTCAGTACTGGGGCTGAACTCTGCACAAGGTAAGGATAGTCAAAAATCCTTTTCAGAACCATTTATTCACGGGCAGGGGGTTCATTATGAAGGAACTGGTGCAGGTCAGAGGTAGGTGCCAAGGGACATTTCACACTTTGCAAAAAGGAGTAACTGAGCTGCACCAAGAGAAGGTGAGGAAAAAACCAGGTCTGTTCAGCTCACGCTCTCACCCACCTCCCTGGGGATGGGCTTCCTGGAATTTCCATCTTAAGGACGGGGTCATTCCAGACAGAGAACACAGAGTCACCAGGGATGTGGGATCTGAGAACAAAAGGAGTCAGGCTGCTTTCTGGCCACCACCCCTCTATTGGCATCCCTGTAAATAATGTTAGATGCATCTCCCAGCGGGCCTGACCCCTCTTCTGCTGCTGAGGACCAGATGTGCTGCATATCAATGCACAGACTCAGCTATTTCAATTTTAAAAATACGATAGAACCAGTGATGCTTAAAATGTACTTGTTAATGGCACCAGTTTGCAATTTCATTTTACTTTAATATAAACCATCTGCTCGGAACCAGCGGCAGCCGCGGGCTGAAGCTCCACTGGCTCCACCACGGAGGGTTCTGAGCTGCTCCAGAGGAGACACCTCCGTGTATCTGTGCGTGCCACCAGCCCTGGGCTCTACCTGGCCCCAGTGCTGAGCTCATCCTCAGGCTAAGAGCTGGCTGCCATGACCAAAAGGCTCTGCAGGGACCTCAAGGCCGGCTCTTTTCTCTCCACCGCAAAGAGCAGAGGCAGTGACTGGTGATGTCGCACACTGAGGCGGTGGGACTGGGCATCGATGATGAGGGAGGAGAGGGCAGGCTGCTGAGGGCACTGGTTGCATTCCTGACGGCCGTTCACAGACCCAGGGGGTCCTAAGGAAAGGTGTGCTGTCCCCTCAGACAGAAGGGGAAAGCCCCGCGTCCCGACGATGGAAGTGCCACCCAACATCTCCAGTTTGGATCCCGCAGTGACACCCGAGCTTGCTGCAGGACAGGCTTGGGTACAGGGCAGGGCCAGGGGATCCAGACACTGCTGTTTCCCAGGCCCGTCCAACAGCTCTGCTGCTTTCAGAGGCTCAGGCTTGGCGTGGGGACAGGACACCACCTCGAGAGTCATCGTTGAGAGGCAGCGCTGACCCTGCCGCGGGGAGGGACAGAACCAAGGGTTTTGGAAGGGGTCAGATGGCCTTCCCAACTTCTCCCCTTTTAGCTCTGCGGTTCCAGAAAGCTCCGGTCATTAGAACCAAAAAAACCACCAAAAAAAAAGTAAAAAGAAAGAGAGAGAGAAGAAAAGCAGGAAGAAATTTGAGAGAAGGAGACCTCCTCCCCTCCTACTCACGGGCTGAGGCATTCCCTGGGCAGCCCTCACTGTCCGTCATCCATCACTACCCAAAATAAATACGAGTTTAGCGCAAAACCCATTAGAAAATAAAGTGCATCTGGAGTTGAAAAACTTCTGGAAAAAGGGGATTTTTTTCCTCTTTTTTTTTCTTACAAAAAATAGCCTTTTAAAAAAAAAAAAAAAGAAAAGAAAAACAGGAAAAAAAAAAAAAGAAGAAAGAGAGCGAGAAGACAGAGCGTGCGGCTCTCGGCGTGGGCTCTACGGGGCTGTCCAGTTAGGGAGAGGGATCTGAACTCCGCTCTTCAGCAGGGCGAGGCAGATGCAGAGAGCCAGCAGCCCGGCCAGGAGCACCCCTGCCACAGCCTTCAGGCAGGAAGTCCTGCTGCGGGTGAAGGTGCCCGGCCCCATGATGCTCAGCAGGGCCGTGCTCACAGTCAGGGTGTACAGGATGGAGACGCCCGTGTTGAGGGCCACGATCTTCCCGAACTTGGCGAAGGGGGCGATGATGCAGAAGAAGAGCGGGACGGTGGCGATCACGGTGGTGAGGGCGCTGGAGACGATCGCCACGCCGACGTGACGGACCGCTTCTATCGTCCTCCACTGACGGCACGCTCTGGGGTCCTGTCGGGAGGGACAGCGGGGTTAGGGGGGACTGGGGACAAGCTGCACGGGTGGTTTGGCCTTTGAGAAGGTGGTTTAGCTCCTGGGGTACCGGTCCAGGACGAAGATGCTGAGCGAGGGCAGATTGGACAGTTCACACGGTCTCTGAGAACGCTGGGAGAACAGCCATGAGGTTAAAACCCAGGAGAGGTGAAGCCTGCTGGATTTTGTGCCTCCTTTCAGCCACAGACTGCCTGCTGGGTCTCCACAACAGAGCCACTGCAGAGCAGAGACCCCCAGACTTTTGTGGTCTATCTTCCCAATGAGGGAAAAGATGTTAACAGGGCTGGAGAAGACCTGGAGGCCCAGCAAAGCAACATGCAGAGGTTACGGAATGAGTGTAGGGGACATCCCAGCACAAGACCATCTTCACTGCAGCATGAAAGGGGGTTGCTTTAGAGACAGCTGTGGCCAGCAAGAAAGGGACAACCACGCGGGTTGGACCCTTGGCTAGATCTACTGTGCTTAGCTACACAAGCTCAACAGCAGTGCCTGACCACTGGGCAAGCAGCAAGCATCCCAGGCACGCTGGGAGGGTGGCCAGGCACATCTCCCTTAGGTCCTGCCTCACAGCAAAGTGGCACGGTGGGCACATTGGGAAGGGGTGCAAGGGGACAGGGAGAGAAGAGCTCACCTCTGCCTGGTGCAGCGGCAGGTTTTCCCCTGCCAGCAGGTAGCCCTCCACCAAGTGCACGCAGTAATCGACAGAGGAGCCGACGAGGATGGAGAGGGAAATGGCTTCCACGGCTCCCATTTCCCAGCCAGACCAGTACATGATGGTCACCACCAAGCAGACCACCCCTGTGTGGAGAAGGTCATGTCAGGCACATTCAAAGGACCCTGTGACCGTTGCCCAGGCCCACAGATACAAGTCCAACCCTGAGGAGTCTGGGATCATAGCCCTGCCAGTCAGAATCCTCTAGCCCTCCTTCCTGCCCAGAGGCAACCCCTTCCCTCACCTTCCCCTGCCACAGGGACCATTCGGTCAGGTAATGAGACCTACTGGGGACAGCAGAGAGCCCAATTAAATAGGAGGCAAAGCAACAGACTGATGCTGACCCGAGAGTAACGCTCGCTGAACGAATCCAAGCCCAGGCAGGCGTGCACGTGGGGACACGCACATGCTGCAGAGAGAGGGCCCTTGGCTTTGCTTGCTGGAGTCACACCCAGGCTGAGCACAAGCACAGGTTTTTTTTTTTCTTAAAGGCAAGAGTGATGTTTGTTTGTGAGTCATGTGTGGGAGACTAAGTGGTTTGAAAATGATAGATTGGATTTTTTTTAAGCTGCGAAGTTTAGCAACACGCTTAGACCTCACCACTGTCAAATCAGCAGCCAGGGAGAGGGACCTATTTACAAGTTTGCTTCAAATATCAACAAAACTGCTAAAATATTCAGCTTTTAAAATCTCCCACTGCTTGGAAACAGCAGCCATGGTGCAGATCCTTGGGAAGCAGTGCAATTGTTATTCAAAGCATGTGGGGCTTAATCACATTATTATACATAACAGGCAGGGATGGCATTTGTGTAGCTAAACCCCTTATTTAAACAAATAGAAGGGATTGTATAGCTAGAACACACTGGGAATTAGACACACAAATCTACTTTCCCAATGAGGTTCCTGTGCATTTGTTGAGTTTCTCCTGTTCACCCAGGACTATCAGGACTGAGCCAAAAGGGTTTACAGAGACTAAGAGCAATTCAGTTCAAATCACCAGAGACTCAGAAGTGCCACAACCCATGGATTTCCGACAAAGGGAGAGCCTGACACATTGGAATGGGCCTTTTTTACCTAAAATGCTGAGCAGCACTGGCAGCAGGAGGAGGATGTGAGTGGTAAACACTGCCACTGCAGCCACACAAATGACCAGCGAGAGGACGAGGCCGTACAGGGCACTCTGCACGCCTGCAAGAAAAGAACCAGCACATCTGACTTCTGGAAGGTGACAGCTGGGATGAGAAAGGCACCGTGTCCTTGTGGGCTCACACTGGGGGAGAGGGGAAGGGGAGGGTGAGAGTGGGAAGTGGGTGATGAGCTTCTTGCCTCTCACACCAGCAGGACAGAGTCCCTTCCTTTCTCTATTTCCCTGGGCTCTACCAAGGAGTCTGGTAGTATATGCTGCCTGGTGCTTCAGGAGCTTGCACAGCCATGGTGAGGGACAGAGTGTGTACCCTATCTCCTCAGGGAGAGAAACATGGCAGTCACTTGCCTATAATCTCCATGAAGATCTGCTTCCAGTGCTCACAGGTTTGGAAACCGTTCCGGAGAGCAGAGCCCTCTGGGAAGAGCTGGAGTTGCTGCTGCAGGAATGTCTCCCATTTCAGGTAGTCAGCGTATGTCTGGAAGGAAGATTTCCCTTTGTAGGTTGTCTGTAAGAAGATGAACATGTTATTATTCATGGTGATGGGTGACAGAGCCCTGGCCCAGGCTGCCCAGAGAGGGTCTGGAGTCTCATTCTCTGGACACGTTCACGCCTGGACAGAATCCTGGGCAACCTGCTGTAGGTGGCCCTGCTCGGGCAGAGGGGTGAACCAGCTGGTCTCCAGAGGTCCCTTCCAACCCCAACCATGCTGGGATTCTGTATGATTCTTGTGTCCCATCCTTTGGGGCAGGGTATGCAAGGCAAGGGAAGAGGCAGCACAAGCCAGCTGGAGTTGCAGAAGGGCCAATCTGCCACCAGCATTTTGTCTGAGTGAGTTTTGACCTAAGCAGCCACTTCTAGCAACCTGTAAGTGCAGAAGTCTGCCTGCAACAAGGCACAAACACCAGCAAACACCAAATTACAGCTGCGAATGGAAGTGGCCAGCGCAGAAAGAGCGGAACTGAACACCCAGAAGTCTCTAAAAACTAAACTGTCACAAGGATAATGGTAATGCCATGTGCTCACCGATTCAAACGCCATGGAGATCCACTGCACCTTCCCATCCTTCACCCCCACTGCCCCGTGAGAGAGCTGTCCGGGCAGCAGGTTTGGCTCAGGGATGTTCTTACACTCAGGGTGCAACATCTGCAGAAAGGAGGAGATGCTGTAACCTGGAGAGAAAGAAAGAGCAATAGATGGAGGAGAGGACAGGGAAAGGAAGCACGCTGGAGCAAGGGATAAAAAAAACAACCCGAGAGAAAGTTGCAGGCCCCATTTGTAAGCAGCTGCTTCCCCCCTGCAACTCTGACTTGCCAAAGCCCTTGAGGTCTCAGCATCAGAGCCCTCAGCTGCTGCTAGCTTGAAAGGGCACTCTGTGCCATCAGCACTTGACAGGACACTACCACTGCTGTTTGTCCCCAGCTGTCAGGAAGCAGAACAAACAGCAAGGGCTGAGGAGCTGTCTGCCTACCCTGGCAGGGATCTCCTCCAGGCACGAGATTGCCTTCTGGCCTGCAGCCAATACACACTTCCTAGACTCAGCTCCACAACCTCCTGACCTCTGAAGTTGGATGAGACAGTCCCTGGTTAGGTACGTGAAGCCACAGGGGCAGGGAGTAGCCTCATCACCATGAGATTAAGTGGGATTTGCTGGTTATTCAGGAGCTACTGAGAATATATTTACTTTTCCAAAAGACTGCAAGTGTATCACAAGCAACACCCGTCACTGGAAAGAAGGGATGCAGTTCTGTTCTTATCCTCACTACATTACATCCCAAAGAATATACCCCGTGTCTTTGGAGTTAAAGGGACCATTTTGTTTTCCCATCTCCCAGAAGGCATGACCAGGGACATGTTCTAGAAGGTAAAGCTGTCTTGGCAAGAAACGGAGGCAGCAAGAAGCTGTCAAGGACCCCAGCTAAAACAAACCCTGCAGAACAGCAGTCTGATGTTCCTGTCCCACTTGCTGTGTATTCTGTATCCCCAAAATAGTTGGAACACCACATGGGAGCATGAGGTGAATGGCCTGTGGAGATAGGAGCTGTGACTTAAGCCTGGTGGAACAGGCAGAGCTGTGCTGCAGCCAGGTCAGGAGAGCTGACTGCTGAGAAACACCCAGCTCCCTGCGCTGCCTGCACCTGACTGGTGCCTCCCTTCCCCTTCCCTGCTTCACCAAGATGGGATCTGCACATTTAAAAGCTCTCAGCAGCCCCACTCCTCCAACTGGAGGGTGAGAACCCAGGGACTGGGGGGTCTCCCCAAGGACTGGGTGGCTGGTGTTGGTCCTACCTACCAGAGGGCAGGCACTGAGCCCCTCCTGGCTTCACCAGCTCGGCGTTGCTGGCGATGGCTTTGCAGAGGCGGCAGAGGTTGCCAATCTCTTTGAAGAGGTCAAAGCTGTCATCGTAGATAACGCTGCCCTTTCACAAGGAGACACAACAAGAAGAGCACCACACGTGAGGCATACACACAGCAACTGGCTCAAGAAGGCAGGGGCTGAGTCCCCTCCTGGCTACACAGCCTGGGAGTAGCTTATACAAACCATGGGTCATATGGTGGGAAAACCCAACGGATATTTGTGCCCCACCAGATAACCCAGGAAGAAACTACATGCCTCCCCTCCACCCCAAAAAAGAGGAAAATATCCCAGTTGTGCAGTATGACAGGAGCACTGATAGATGAACAGCCACCATGCCATGCCCAAAACCATCAGGGTCTCCCTAAGGAATAGCTCTGAGTCCCAGCACAGCACTCCAGCGTTCTGCTCGCTCCACGACCTGCATTTCTCACTGACCCCTCAGGAGGAAACAGGCAAAGGCTGATTCCACAGTGCCCCCAAATCAGAAGGCAGGAAGAACAAGCATAAAGCTGCAGTGCATCAGCCAAGTGACCAGAGCTAAGCCTTATTCTAGGGAAAGGCTGTGAGTGTGTCAAGGTATCAGATCTAGGAGATAAAATGTTCCTGGAAAAGTCACATTTAGTAACCTTTCCCTGGAGTAATTATTTGTATTTTTCATGTTAATATCTCTTATCAAGATAAATGATTATAGAAAAATACCCATTTCCTGGATCTTGGATTTGTAGTGAGATTTTTATATTGAGCCTAAGATGGGTTTGCTTCTAAAATCCTCAGGAAAGGCAGATTTAGACTCCAAATTAGAAGGTTAGATCTGGCACTCAGAAAGGGATTTTCTGAAAAGTCTGCAGTGATTTCAGTAAGAGCTTCCTGATCTCCATTATTTGTGAATTCGCTAAACCAGAGGTGTCCTTTTGGCTCATCACAGCGCTACCACCCCTGCTGCTCCATCTGCCTAGAGCGAGGGATCACGCTGCGGGGATTAACCGAGCACCATCCAGGCAGAGCACCCGTCCCTGCCCAGCCCGAAGCAGGGCTGTCCTCCCTGCCAGAATGCGTGTACCATGTCCCCGATGACGTGGTTGTCCAGGTGCCTCGTGCGGTTGACACCTCTGATACCGAACACCACGAACACCATGGCTCCGGTGTCCACCAACGGCCGCACCGCCGGCTTCCCGCAGCCCGTGTTCATGCAAGGATTAAATCCAGAAGTGGCCGACAGCTTTGCTTTGGGTGATGCTGTCAAATACAGAAGAAAGGCTGGTTACATCAGAAGGCTGTAAAAAAAAATATATATAGGAAAAATGGTCTGACTCTCTGGACCTGCCATCCAGCCATGGCGGGATGGTCCTCGCCAGCTTACCTTTCTCGCTGGGCACATACAGGATGCCCTTGGTGGGTCCATCCGGGCTAGAGCTGAGCAGACAGCCAGGAGGTGCCACACACACTCGGCCGTGGTAAGGGGGCTTGTGCGACTGGGCAAAATACAGCTTCCTGTGCAGCAAAGAAAGTTTGTTATGGGGGACCGGAGGTACTGAAGATGATGTGTCCAAAGTATTACATGGAAACAGATGTGCTCAGGGACAGAGGAAAGGGAAAAGGTGAGCAACTGCAGACCCGGGCCCCTAGCCATTGAATATTCTGTGCTGCCTGTTCAGCCCAAGAGTTCAGGTGGGTAAGGACAAGACCAAGATCAGCTGCGTCTTTTTGCCCCCTCGAGCAGCCCCCACTCACAGTCCTGGAGCTGTCAAGCCTTTGGCATGTTAATGATGCCATGGGCCTGCAAAAGAACTATGCAAAGGTGGGGCACATTCGCAGCAAAGCAAGTCCTAGGGCCATGGATATCACCAACTGGGTGGCAGGACTGGCACTGAACACCGGGCATCCCACATCAGCCACTCAGCTCTGCTGGTTTTGCTGCCTGTCCCCGAGCGGGCTTTGGAAGGTTACCGTGTTCGCTGCTGCTCCTTGGCGGCCACGTAGAAACTGAAGTCGAACTTCCAGCCTCTCTTGGTGTCACAGGACAAGGTGGTCATCATCCACTTCCTGGGGCTCGTCTGCTTAAGCAGCCCTACTGTGGACACACAAGCTGTCAGCTTCCTGGTGAAGTTACCGAAAGGCACTCTATACACCTAAGCAATGGATTAATGAAAACAGACACTTAACTCCACAGGGTTGCAGCCTCTTGCACATCAGCATCACACACTCCCCTCCTCCCTGAGCACTGGCACAGCCACACAGAATGAGCACTGCAGCCACAAACCCAGCCAGCCCCCAGCCTGCCCCCTTCCCAGGCTTGGCCAGTGTGTGATGGGGCCTCTCACCACCCCAGTTCTCAGTGGCCTAGGCTGAATGGTGGCTGCTCTGTCCAGGGTGAGGGACATCTGAAAGCAAGTCCTCCTGGGGGTGTGTGCCCAGTGTGGCCTGGGCATGAGCAGTGCTGCCTGTTCGCCTGTGTCTGTGGATGGGCAGGAGGAGGCAGTGGGGATCCTGCTCTCTCAGCAGCAGGTTCTACTGGAATGAGCTCAGCTGATGACACCAGGCTCCACCTCACCTCCACAGACACCCTCACTTCTGCTCCCACTGCTGCCAGTCACATCACAACAGCAGCAGGGAAGTATCACGGTGCTGCAAGGCACAATCTTTAACGATGCCAGGCACAATGCCCTCCCTGTTAGCAACCTCACCCTGCAAATTTCACCCTGAGCTACCCAGGACCCCACGGAGAGACAGGAGGAGGCTCTTGTGCTCACCTGTTGAGTGCTGCACTCTTGATAGAGGGGTCCAACATCCCTGGACTGACTCACCTGGAATGAAGGCACCTCCCCGTCTCCTGGTGACACCATCTGCCAGGGGGCAGGGACACTGGCATTGAGGGAGAATCTGTAGATGGCTGGCCTTCCCTTGCTTCTGGACTTGGAGATGTACACAGTCCCCTGGAGATCTGAAGAAAACAGAGGGAAGGAAGATTAGTGGTACTTCTCAATTAGCAAACCCTACAGACCTGGGCAGCAGCAAAGGAAGGTTCTTCTGGTCTGTTCTCTCCTCTCCTCTGCCTTCCAGCAGCACCACCCACCTTTCAAAGGTCTTCACAAAAATATCCTGAGCAGCAGTAGTTCCTGATGCCTTACTGAGTCATGTCATCTCAGGATCTGGCCCAACAACTCTTTAATCCCCAAAATCCCCTGCAAACCATGCCAAATTTTACTCTCCTTGTGGCTTGCCAACAAAGTTGTGACTCAGGACTGGGACGCAAAAGCTCTGAGCTCCAAGCCCTGCACTTGGAGCAGAGGGATTTGTCACTGGACTGTACTGCCACCTGGATTATAGGACCATGGCCCAGAGAACAGCAGGTATTCAGGCAAAGAGTGACTGTAATGACACCCCTTCCACCCAGAACCAAGCTAGGGCTCAGTGAGGCAGGGTCTGAGGAGAATTATTCCCTATCAGCTATTCAGGCATCATATGATTTAGTTTTCACCTGAGTAGATCCAAATGTAGTCAGAGTCAACACACCCCACTTACCTTGCTGCCCTGTGTCACTCATGGTCCCTTTGCTTCCCCAAGATGACCCTGAGCCCCTCTTCTTTTTTTCCAAGGAGGTTCGGATATTGTTCTGCAAACTGTGGGGCTTTTCCTGAAACAAACCTGTCCCACAAGGTTAGTCAGGGAGGAAAGAGTGAATGGCATGGCAACAGACCTGCCAGCCCCACAGACACCGTGGACTCTGCTGCTGAACACCAAACCCTAAGCAGAGAACAGAGAGCCACAGCCCCCCCGCTGGTCACTGGCACATGCCCAGTATGCAGCAGTAAAAGAAGTCATTTTTCATGGACTATAAAAGAATAGTGCCTGCAGAAACACTCAGGCAGTTCCTGGCTAAAGCAGGACATACTTTTCAAAATAACTCTGCTCCTACTCAAGAAGCAGCAACTCAAGCATCCCCCAGCCTGTGTGAACCTCCCTTCAGTGGGACCCAGGCCACATACAAGGAGGTATTTGAGCAACACAGGCTTCCACCTCACGTTTCAGCTCCTCCATCCCCAGGGCTTAGGCCAGGCTGCACCCACCGTGGTCTGGGGACCAGCACTCTCACCTGAGCAGGTAATGCAGGAGATTCCTTCAGCACTCAGGTTGTATTTCAGGTCTAGCAGCACCTGGATGTTAGTGTCTGGCCGGAACAAGACTGGAGCCCGGCTAGCTGGGTGGAGGCGGCTAGCAAAGAATATGGACAGGAGCAAAACAAGGAGAAAGAGCCCTGCAAGGAGAAGCTCAGGTAAGTGTGGGGAACTCTACACACGTCTTGCACTTCGGACATACTCAGGCAGCAGGGGTGTGGTAGAAAGATGGTATTTTTAACAGGAAAAAAGGAATAGCTCCCAAAGTGTGCTGGCAGCTAGGTTTTCTTACAACGAGCCCCATGGCTGGAAAAATCCATCAGGACTGGCCATTTCAGACCTGAGTGAAAGGAGAGGGATGGAAAAGTCTCGGAGTTCCTCATGCAGCTCACTTAGGGACTGACTGCTCTGGAGACACACTTCCACTGAGTCTGACATGAACTACTATGTCCCTTCTCTCAGTCCCTTGCCACTAATAAGCAAGGCCTGGGGACTGACTGAGGTGCTGTCAAACTCTCTAAAATCCACCCAAGTGGAGCAGCCCCCTCCTTCCTTACCGACAATCACCCATCTGCTCTTCACCGCAGACCACAGCACCCAGTGCTCCAGCAGCTCCTGCAGATGAGTTATCAAGTGACCCCCGTTGCTCTTCTCTGCAGGCAGCTGCAGATTTTCCGGCATCACGGATACCAAGGGCACATCCCCCATTTCCAGGGAGACTAGAAAGAGAGAAACCAAAGGCAGTCTCAGCGCTCAGTATCACAGGTGTCTCAGAGCTTTCTGCTCTCCTTTACAAAATCTTCTGCAAGGTGCTGTACAACTCACTCAAGAGATGGAGTAAGACCCAGGCAGAGGAGGCGACTTCCCAGGATGTCATAGGAATATTTGTCAAGTCACTGTCATGTGATAGCTACACTTGTAAATCCACAGCTCAGTCCAAAGCCCATGCTTCAGGCTATTCTTCCTCTGACAGATCCCACTAACGTTGTCCATAAGGTCACAGATGCTTCTCAGGCCAAGCAACAACTTGTCCCTGCCCCACTAGTATGTCTTACAGCTAATCAGACACAGCAGACCTGTTCCTGAGAGCAGCCTGGCTCCTATCCGATCTCTTTGCTCCAGCTCAGGGATGTTCTGGGAGCTGCCCTCTTCTTTCTGGGTGAGAAGGGGGCACTCGCTGTTGTGGGGTCAAAGCGTGCCTGGCACGCTGTACAGATGACCCACAAACCATGCTTGGTCACCAACTGGAACAAGCTGCTTTGCTGCTTCACAAGTTACCTGATGCCCAGGGGCCCCTGGAGAAAAGCATCCTGCTGTTCATTCTGCTCCAGGAGCTATTTCCAGACGGTACCAGTGCCTGTGGCTCTGGCATACTAAGGAGACAGCTCTGGCAGCACAGTGCCAAAGCTCAGCTGTCTGCCCAAAGGCAGCTCAGAGCCTGCTCTGCAGGGAAGGGGCTGTGCACTGCTGTGGGATTGATGGGTGCTCAGCCATTGATCCATCTGCCTCCAGTCCCAATTTGACACTAGGGCTGAAAACAGCTCATTGCCCAGACCACTTCCACTGGGGGGGTTTAAAAGGAGGAGATCCCAGCAAGTTTTAAAAGCCAAGTACAATGGAGCATGACCCCATAAGCATCTAGAAGGTTATCTCCTGCTAATAACAGACAGGGAATTTGTGGGCTCTTTTTCTAGGTTGTTTATCAAGTCACTGCCTCTCTTCTTGCTGGAGAAGATGCTCTGAGGAGGTGATGCTGCAGAATAACAAAGTGTTCTCTTGCCTGCTTCCCAAATGCAGTTCTCTGAATGGCAGAGAAAACCAGAAAACTCTTTACTCAAAGGTGAGCTGTCCTGGTGCTCTGGATTAGATGTTTCATGGCTACATCCACGTCACAATCACTGATTCCAGCCAGAAAGTACAATCCACATTAGACCCAAGAGGATTAGCAAAGTAGAAAGCATGTAATGACACCTACTGAAGATCTCAAAGCAGCTTACAACCATTAGTGAGTTCAGACTCCTACAACTCCCTGTGACAGCACCATCTCCAGCTTAAAAGTAGGGAAACTGAGGCACTGACCAGTGGCAGGGACAGGAAGAACCGCAGGATGAAGAGGGCAGTGGTCCCCCTGAAGGCACTATACAGCAGGCACATACCAGGCTCCTCCTCCACACTGAGCAGTGGGATGTCATCATCCAGGTAGGGAAGTGTCTCTCTGCCTGCTCTGGAGGTGGCCTCTGAGGCAATGAAGAGATCTTCAGCCAGGTGCAAGGCACTCTTTTTGGTGCACTTCCGACTACAGCTGGATTGGAGCAGGGAAGGAGACAAAGGCGTGAGTTTTAAGCCACACATCCTGCACAGAGTTAGAGGTGAGCTCCTGCAGTGATAAGGAGAGCAGCAACAGCCCGCTCCAATGGCTTGGAAAGACAAGAGGCACTGTCATGAGCAATTGGCATGGCTAAGTGCTGAGAGGTGAAGGGCTGAGCTGCTGGGCTGGACACAGAGCAGGGCTGAGCCACAAACACCGGGCGCTGAGTGACAGGAGTCTCAGCAGTTCAACTCCCTGCTAATGAATTAAATCAGGCCAGGTCATCTGCACTGGGGAATTAAATCAGGCCAGGTCATCTGCACTGGGGAAATGACTTTCCAGTACACCTCTGCATGCCTTGCTTCTGCTCTCAGGCAGGAGCAGTGCTGAGCTGTCTGCCTTGCAGGGCTTGTGTCCCCACAGATGGAGGATTTAGCTCTGCAGAAAGTGCTCTGAGGACACAAAAGGCTCCAATAATCCGTGGGATTCAGTGCAGAGTCTGTACGACTGGCATTGCAGAGTCTGGCTCCTGGGAGGCACCTGTGCAGGAGCACTGAAACTGGGACCCAGCCATTCCATTTTGCTCCAAGCTGGAATGGCAGAAGTTAAATTTCCCTCCTGTTACAGACTAACAGGGAATGGCAAAGCCAAGCTGCCTGAGGGGGATGAGAATAACTGAGAGAACAGGGCAGCGATTTGCACACTGCCTTGGCCATGAGTTCCACAGCAATTTCCCACCCACATAAGGAGGCTGCAGGGCTCACCTGGTTTGGCATGAGCTCTCTACGGGGGACACATAAAGGGTCCATATTCCAAGAGCAGCTGGCATGGTGAAGAGCACAGCTACCCAGCAGCAGGACACAATCAGGGACATGAAGAGTCCAAAGTCATGCACAGCTGGGATCTACATGAAGAAAGAGAACATGGGATCAACTGGGGCAGGAGACCTGAAGAAACACCAGGCTAGAAGGAGGTATCTGGAGGAACCTGATAATATCACACGCTGACCCCAGTCGTGGTAGTCAGCAAACCTGGTATGTAAGGAGTTGAGCTGCAGCCTGACAGCCACAGGATTATGTTTGATCTGTGGCACAGGAAATATTGCCTTGGATGCTGATAGAGGGAGAGTGTTCACTGCCTTAGACCAGGTAAGGGACAGCTCCCCCAGGGCACTGCAATTCCACCATGCCCCTGTGCCGGTGAAGAGGACAGGAAGATGGTGCTGGCAGCTACCCTCTTTATTAGGCCCTCTGGAAGAAACAGCAAGTCCCAAATCTCAAAGCTGAGGAGTTACCTGAGAGAAGATGTTGGCAGCATACGCTGCAGCCGTGGTCAGGGAGGTGAAGAAGGTGGCCTTCCCTGCTGTCTGGATAGTGTGGATCATGCGCAGCCGCAGGTCCTTGAGGTGGGTGGCTTGACGGTAGGTGTTGATGAAAACAAAGACATCATCAACCCCTGGGAAAAGAGGGGAGAGTTTGATACTTAGCTCACAGTATAAGGTACTTGCTAAAAATTTACATTCCCCTCAACATCTGACCTGCAAATGTTTCACTTACAGGTAATGGAGGGGAAGGACTTGAAAACTCAATCTGCATTTGCCACCACCACCTTCCTCTCTCCTGCAGGCAGGAGTTCTGGCAAGTCAGCTCAGGTAGGGGTGGAATAAGGATGTGCTTACCAATTCCCACAATGACAAAGGCAGCCACACCATTGAGAATACCCAGGTACTGGATCCCAAATACGACGTGGTACAGGAACAGAGCCACCAGGCAGCTTAGCCCAATACTGGCAATGCCAAAGAATGACAGGAACACTGCAGGAGGAAAGGAACATGATAAAAATAGTACTGCTGGTTGCCCCCTGGGAGAATAGGCACCTCCACATACCCTGTTGGGATACTGGTTCCCAAGGGTGTGTTGGTGACAGAGGATAGCTCAGGGCTGCAAGACTACTGCTTGCAGACACTTTCCCCTGAGGCCCATCCATGAAATTTCAGCAGCTTTACACCAGCTCTAGTAAGATGTGAATTTGCATCTTAGTCCTGCTCTCCTGTGAGCCTTCCCCCCACCCCGCCCACAGATCTCTGCTCTGGAGAACCAGACTGGCAGGACCTTCTGCATGCTGCTGTGGCACAAAGCCAGACTGGTCTCAGGGCACCAGAGCCTCTCCTGGAGCTTGCAGAGACACAGGGAGTCACAGCACACTTGGGCTGGTGTGAGAGCAGGGCGGCTGTGCCTGCAGCCTACCTGAGCAGGAGGTGAGGATGTAGACCAAGACAGCTATGCAGCTACTGCTGATGAAGGCCAGCAACATGTCGTTGTTGAAAGTCCTCCTCACTTCATAGTCAAATAAATCAGTCCCTCCGTACAGCACCTGGACTTTGCTAGGGTGGGAAGAGAGGAAGGAAGGAAGAGGAGCAGGCAGAGTTGAGTGTAAAAGGAGCAGAGCTGGGAGATTTAAAGCACAATGTCTCCCCCAGAGCCAAAGGTCACTGCTCTAATAAACTTGCCAGTTCTCTGAGGAAACAGCTCAGGCTGGCAAGAGCAGGTTGAAACACGTTGCTGCTGGAGGTGAAGTTCACACAAGAAGGGAGTAAAAAAAAAAAAGAGCAGATCTAATATTTTTTAAATTCCTCCAGTGCATGGTGGGTCTGTGGCACTAATAGACAGCTCCTGAAGCCCTCAAATCCAATTCCATCTGGAATCCTAATCACTGCTTATTATATTGGCCACAAAGGTAATAACCAGCGGATGCAGGCAGAGTGAGAGCTTAACAGAAACCATATGATTTACCAGCTTCTGCTTCTGGAAGCAGGCTCTGAGCAGAAGTAATCCAAGATAATTCAACCAGGAGTACAATAACACCACGCCATAGGAGGCTACCAGGAATTTGAGCTTCAGAACTAAGCCTTGGCCCCAGTTCCCTCCCACCTTCCCATAAGTGCAGCGCGCTCTGCCAGCCCGGTGCCGAGGATGCTCTGGGGCTGGCTGTTCTCAGCGCTGGCCGCGTTTCACTCTGCTTTTGAAGATGGGTATCCCTTCGTTCTGGGAGCTATGGAGGTTCAGAGCAGTAGAGCTGGAGCCTGAGCCAGTACAGGGACACTGGGACTCACTGCCTTCCCTTGGCTGTCTGGGTACTGGGCTACTCTTTTAGCCCTTTTAGCTCTGTTTTATCATTTCCCTCTCAAGAGCACTGAGCAAAGCTCTATTCAACCAAAGTCACACAGACCTGGTGGTGCAAAAAACCCTTTCCTAAAACTTATCCTGCCCTGAAATTCCCCTCCCCATCTTTCTGTCCCCAGAGCAAACGCTGCTGGAAGGAATTACAGTGGCACAAATACAAGCAGAATCAGACCCACAGGTTGATGCCTTGAGTAAGGACCATGTCACCCCCCTCATCAGACCAATTGGGGACAAATTCAGATCAGGAAGGTAGAGAAGCAGCTCTGTGGGAGCCAGCAGAATTGGCTGGGTGAGATGGAATTGAACAGATCCAATGACAGACAGGGGCCGAGTGGAAAGGCAGGCACTGGATTCAATCTTTGGCTCCCTTTCCCTGTCTCTATCGACATCTCTGGTGTGCTGCTGCAGTAAAGCATATGAGTGGTTTTCTGCCATAAGCTCCCCACCCCCATTCAGAGCTCTCTGCCTGAGCCCAGTTCAAAGGAGATGCTTTTTCTGCATCATCTGGAGCATTACACCGTGGCCACTGCTTGATAGTGGCCAGCAGGCTGAGCTGGGACATGCCAAGCCTCCTGCACCTTCCAGGTGAGACCGAACGCTGCGGGGCTGTCAGAGCGGAGCAGGCACGTCTGCTCCACGGAAACCTCGAGATCCAGCTTTTACACCCTGAAGGGCCTATTCCACCCACTCCTTTAGTGCAACAGAAAGCACCAGCCTCTCCAGCCTCTGCTCTCAGGAAGGCACCTGCCCTGTCTGCACAGACCTTGTGGACTGCTTGGCCAGCATGGCCACGTAGGTGATGACAAAGTTCTGGAACTTGCGGCGCTGCTCCTCCCAGCGATCCTCCACCGAGTAGTAGTTGGGCAGTGGTGCCCCAAAGAGGATCTCGCTCCGCAGCAGAGAGCTCTTCATGTTCTCAGCAGACAAGCCCTCGTCCACATACCAGTAGAATTCGGGGTGGGTCATGGCCAGCTCCAGGGACCCTGCGGGGAAAAAGCAGCGCCACTTGTTAGGTCCTGCTTAGCTGGCACGGCAAAGCACAGAGGCTAGTCAGGCAAAGGGAAACTGGGAGTGAGCCTGTCCTTCCTCAGTGCTGCTGACTGCTGCTGCCTTGCAGAGAGCAAGGAGGGCCCCGGGAAGCTGCCCTGCAAAGTCTCACAGTCCACTCCTGCCTTGTGCCTCTGCTTGCTGTGCTGCCTACACGCGGCTCCCCAGCACGGACGCATCTCCCACCCGACTGAGATCGGAGCCACAGCTCCCCCGGGCAGCAGCACATCCAACATCCCCATCAACGCTCCCACTGCCGGGCACAGTTCGTCCTCCTACAGTGGGCCAGTATCTGTTCCATCACACTGGGAAGGCACAAGGGCTAAACGATGCCCAAGGAAGATGAGAACATCTGGCTCTGCTGTGACCTGGTACCTCTGCCATCTGATGGTGTGAGAGATGCAGGGATGAGGCCCTCAGGTAGTTCTGAGCAAGAGACACTGCCTGTCTACCCCTGGAATTCAAGTTCCCTTGAGTTCACACCAGAACAATCCAGAAGCAACGCTCTTTCCTGTTTCAGTAGCAGAATTCTTACCCTCATTGGAGCAGACAGAGTTAATTCTTTGCCTGCTCCTGGACAGCGATCATCTGCAGCCTGGGAGACAGATGGAGCCTTCATCCCACAGCCACATCACACCCACAGCCTCCTCATGATTCACCTCTTTTTCACCAGAGCCTCTGCTGTTCTAGAGGGGCACAGCACAGGGTACAGAGCTGGGAGGAGGCGGCAGAGCCTTCCTCCTCCTCTCCTTAGCCGAGTCTTTCCAGCTGGTGACTCACAAGCTGCCTTCCAAGCTCCAGAGCAGCCCACAGACCCCTTTCATCTGCTCTGCACTGCAGGGAAGCTCATCCCTATTGTCAGTCCAAGACCTGACATTGCTCTGGTTCATTTACATTTACAGGGGACAAGGGGCAGCAGGGGACACCACAATGCAGGACTCCTCCTCACTTGTCCCTCTTGCTCACTTGTTGGGGCCTGTGTGACCCGTGACTGGAGTTGTAGCAGCTTTGCTGAAAGGGTTAAAAAAAGGTCCTAGCAGAGAAAAGATGATTCCTTGAGGCACAACATGGCAACGTCCTCCTCTGTCCAAGGCAGTCACCCCTCTCAGCTGCCCCCCAGGAAGTGAACACCTGAACTTGCAGTGATATGTGCCTTCAACATGCTCACCTTGAATGTCAGCAAGGTCTTGTCCCATGCCATCGTAGTAAATCTTCCCTCCTCTCTCCGTGGGGAAGAAGTAGGTCATGAGGGAGCTGGGAGGAGAGCAGTAGGAGTAGGAGCCCAGGGGTAGGTCCTTCAAGACCTCATGGGGCTTCCAGCAGAACTCCCGGAAGCGAGGGTGGTCCATGATCTTGCGCTCGACCTCGTGGATGGTGACCAGGCGCTCAGTGGTGAAGATGTTGTTCTCAGAATCCCCCCGAGCCAGAAAAATGAGCTCGATGCGCCAGTGGGCATGTGTCTGTGTGTTGGTGCTGATGTAGGTGCTGGAGTAGTCCCAGCGCGGGGCACCCCTCCCCGTGCGGGACGTCCTGTTCCCCGGGTTGAGGTGGGCATGGGGCTTGGGGGAGCTCGTCCTGCCCTCCAGGGTGCCGCGCTTGACCCGCGTGCTGACCCCGAGATGGGAAGCGTTGAGGTGAAGCTGCTGGAGCTGCTCGAAGATGAGCCTCTGCAGGGTTTCAGAGGTGAAATCGGCCAGGTCGCGGCGGTTCCTCCCCCACGACCCAAACTGGGACTTGAGGGCCAAGGCGAGCGCATCGAAGCGCTGAGAGGACTCGTGGTTGCGGATCTCGAAAGCGTTGTAGGAGATGTCGATGTCCAGGGCCGGGTAGTGGAGAAACATGACAACGGCGAGCACAGCGGGGATGGCACAGCCCAGGAAAAGGATGAGGCCGGCGCAGTAGGGGTTGGTGAACACCCAGCCAACGATATTCCAGAAGCCGGACACCGGCAGGGCGACACGCAGCGGCCTGACTCTGCACGGGCTCTTCCCACACAACAAAGCACCTTCTCGTCTCTTCCGGGAGCTGAAGGCCACCTCTTCGTCTTCCTCGTCTAGCCAGGCATCCTGTAACAAGGGGTCATCCTCCGTGTCCATGTCCAGCACCTGCAAAGGGCAGAGAGGAGCAGTCAGCAAGGCTCGTCGGCGAGTGCCACAGGCACAGCCAGGAAGCGCAGCCGCTGCCCAAGGGTCTCGGGGCCCGCTCCAGCTCTCCCAGCCCCGCACCCTCAGCAGCCAAGCACGACTCCTTCCAAACCTTGCAGCTTGTTACAGCCACCGAAAGAACAGGCTCACCATGAGGTGTCCCACAGCCTGTCTGGCGGAGGAACCGGGGAGGGGAGAAGCTCAAACGACAGCCCCAGAGCCCAGCGCGCTGGCAGCAGAAGGCTCTGCGTGGCTCCCCGGAGATGGCAGGGGGTTCACAGCACGCTGCTCACACTGCAGCAGCAGCAGGAACATTAAATTAGCTAACCTGGTTTTCATGCCCAGGAACAGTTTATGCTACCAGATGGAAAATGCAAGGGACTCTACCGGCCTTTCCTTAAACCCAACAATAGGTTTCCCCCCAGCTGTTCACAGCTGCATTCATCTTTCCCAGCACACGTGCACGTGTGTGCACACACACGGGCTGAACAACCCCACTTCCCTTCCTTCCACCCCTGTGGGACATGATCTGTGGAGTGGTTTTTTCCCCTGTTCCTAACGGAACAGCCGGGAAGCAAAAGCAGTCGATGCCCCCACGGAATGAGAAGGAAACTCCTTGATCAGCCCACACGCGGGCAGGAAGGAACAGGAGACACACTGGGAGATGCTCTGCTTCCCAGGGGGCTGCCAGCACACAGAGCTGCTCAGACCTTCCCGTGTGCCCCTCCTGGGTGTTGTGTGGCAGCCTCCCAAGCCAGGGAGACACAGGCAGTGGTCCCCGAAAGCAAAGCTCAGATCCTCCACGTGTCACACTCAGATCCTCCAAGTGTCACTCCCTTTCCCGGCTCCTTGCAAAGCCACCAGTCCCTGCTCACTGAATGAATGAACAGAGTCGGTTTGTTAGTTGACCCTGACAATTCCAAGCTGTTTACACACTGGCCAGAAGCAATTTATGAGCTTTGCTCCTAACCAGTGCTTCTGTCTTAACAGGTCTTATATCAGCAGGAAGATGAATTGCCAGCACCCCCTAACTCCTGGTCTTCAGAAGACCTGGGAGCTTCCTGAACTTGGACTGAGAGGAAAAGCAACAAGGCATAAATGCTCCCTGGCACAAAAGGGATGTGCAAAGGAGCAAGGGTCTCAGCAACCTCCCTGGCTCTGGTCAGCCTGGGCCATGCCTGTGACTGTGCGCAGAGGGAGTTCATGGGAGCTGCAGCAGCACCCATGGGATTCACCCTGGTCACGACAGTACCTGTGCTGGCAGGTTGGGCAGAGCCTGGGGAGAACAGGGAACCTCTGAGCTCCAGCCTCCCTGCTCCCGCCCCCACCGAGGGAAGCAGGGATGTTGATCAGTGGCTTTAATCTGCAAGTGCTACTGACTCAAAGCATCCCACCCTTCCTGCAGAGTGAGAGCAGGGACCGTGCCAGTCCCTCGCTCACCCAGCTCAGCCAGGCTGCAGAGAGCTGGGCAGGAGGGGACATGGGAGCCTGTGCTGAATCCTCCTCCTGCTCTGCAATCCCACAGTGCAAAGCCAGACAGGCATCGCTGATGGCAGATGGTCACAGTCCCTCTCCTGCCAGACCTCCAGTCCTCAGGAGCCTACGAAATAGGGTGAGGAGAGGGTGGCTCATGTAACTCTGCTGTGCTGTTTCCCCCTTCAAATGAAGGGCTGTTAGGAAGAAGAAAGCAAAGGGGGGGAGGGTCTTTTCAGCTCTCTGGAAAGGTGAGGAGAAATCTTATTGGGCTTCAGGCTCCATTAAGATTTCTTTAATATTCAGGATGCATAATCCTAAACAGCCAGGGAGTGTCTGAAAGTTTCCCTGAGCAGCCACACATCACTGTGTGAGCCTTCAGCACTGTGGCACAGCCAAGAGCACATGAACAACGCTGCCCAAGGCAGCTCCTGCTCTGCAGGTGCACTCCACCCCAACCTCACGGGCACACCTACAGAGCTGCTGCCTACAGAGAGCCCTGCTTGTGTCATGACGGGGAGGAGGCTTTCCCAATCCCTCAGCCTGCATCAAAATCCTCTCCCAGCAGCTCCCCTGCACTCCCAAACTCTCCCCAGAGAGCAGCCGTAATCCCGTCAGCACTGACAAAGCGGTGGAGGGCAGTGGCATCCTCCACGTGCCCCAAGCCTGCTGGCACCCCAGCCCCCCAGACATGGCATGATGCCAGCTCAAAGGCCACCCCAGGCAGCCTCCGCACACAGCACAAGCCCTCAGGCAGCGAGTAACCCCCAGCCATCGCTGGGCTGACGAGTCCTGTCCCCCCTCTGCCTTTAAGAGACAGCCAAGCTAGGAGTTCAGCTCCCGTTAGCAGTGCTGTGGGAATGTAGGTGCAAACCTCACCCATCCCATCTGGGTAAGGTGGTGGGTGGGTGCAGTTACCTCCACTCCACCCAGCTGCCCTCCCTCCCATCAGCCTGGGCTCTCCTTCAACAGAACGGAATGACTGCAAAATCTGATCAGACATATGTATTCTCTCCTTCTAAAGAGAGGTAAAGAGCCATAATAATTTCCCATTTATTGAGCTGCTGAGGAGAAGGAGGGAAAAGATTCTAATCCTGAAACAGAAGAGCCTGCACGTGACAAGAAAGGGAAACAAGAGAGACCAAGATAGTAATAAGCCAGCAGAAAAAGGATCATACTGTCCTCATTTTTAACCAAGAGCTAACTCCTCAACTCGAGGAAAAGAACAGACCTCAGGCATCTCCCACGGGCTCTCCCATCCTCTCTCAGGGTGACTGCAAAACCCACCACGTCCAAAGGGCAAGGCGTTCTACCCTCTGGCCAGACCGGTACAGATTCTGATGCTGGTGTCAACCCCGGCACAGAGATCCTGGAAAAGCCTCACGACTGTACAAACTCACATGGGAGCTGAGCCAGGGAAGGGCCAAGGTTTGGTGCAGGCAGAAGGGAAGGGCTGGGAGGGAGCACTGGGGCTGTATATATGTGTATATATATATATATATATATGCCCAGTAAGCGTATGTGTGCATCCTGCCCCAGTTCCACCACAGCTCTGAACTCCCTTCAAAGGGGAGTTTACCACAGCACTCGGCTGCAAAGCCAGACTCTGCTCACTTAGCACTGCCCTTGGGACTCGCCTGGCTTTGCTGCCTCCCTCAGATCCTGCCTGGGTCAGGATGAAAGCTTATCCGACCCCGGACACGGCGAACGGAATCGGCGGGGGAGATAAACCCTGAAATCAGCCAGAAAGGAGCAAAATGCATTTTTTCTTATTGAATTCTACTTGGAGGCTTGCTCGTTTTCCCTCCACCACTTCCCCTCCTACCCAGGGGCTCTCGGCGCTGAAGCACGGCCCAGTTCCCTTTGGAGTTCCAGGATACGCACGGCGGAACTAATCCTGCAGCCAACGCTCCGCTGCGCTGCCGTGCGAGCCGAGCTGCTCCAGGCTGGAGGAGAGCGCTCCCAGGAGCCCTGGATCCAGTGCTTTCGAGCAGAGGCACTGCTTCAGCAGGCTGGGACAGGCATTCAGGTTTCCTGGGCTTCCCTCTGCCCCTTCCAAAGCAAGCAGGCTCCCTTCTGGTTCAAAACCAGTCAGGACTCGGTGGGGTGGCAGAACCTCCTGTAACGGCTCCTGGCTCGGATCGAGGGGGCTGCTACGGGCAGAGCTCCTGGTAAGTCAGAGAAAGGTAAAGGAAACTGGGCAAAGTAGTTCGTAAAGAAATACTTTAACTGCAAACCTCCAGCACCACGACAGGTTCTAACTCACAAAATAGCCTCTGCTTCCAGAGTCACATGCTTGGCCACACAAAGCCAGGTCTTGTGGGAACCTACAAGACCACCTCACAGACAGCCCTGACCCAGGCTGCAAGCAGGAGGCACAGCCTCCTGCATGGGGTCCTGCATGGACCCCTTCCCACTGTCCCAATGCTTTCAGGTTTTTCCACCAGGAATACACACAACCTTCAAATAGATGTGTGGTGAGAAAGGCCTGGGCTGCAACCGCACACAGGGTGAAGGATGGGTCCTGAACCAGCCGCTTGAGCTGCTGAAGCTGCCCCAGAGCCTGCAGCAGATCCAGCTTTCTGCACAGCCAAAGGCAGATGGTGTGGGCAGATGGTGCACCTTGGACAGCGAGACGGAGGCAAAGCGAGTGGCAGCTCTCCCTGGGGTACCCGACACGGGGAAGATGTGGGGTGTGGAACCCTCTGCCTTCCCCACAACACCATGGGAAGGATGAAGGTCACCAGCAGGGTTGCAGGAGGGCAGAGCGCTGCTCTGCAAAGCTGCCCGCAGAGAATTCGCTGCGAAGGAGGGGGGACAAACCTCAAAGCTCCTGCGTAACGGCTGCACAGGAACCACAGAGCCACGTTCCCCTGGCAAAGCTGGGCCTGCCCAGTTCACGTGCAGCTCTCCCACCTCCTGTCCTGGTGTCGGTACCCGTCCCCCTGCGCTGCCTCAGCCAGCCAGGAGCTGCTTGGGGATGGGGACGGGGGAAGCCAGGAGAGGCAAGGGTGCTTTGGCAGCACAGCTGAGCTTAGAGGGACTTTGGAGAGATCTAACTGAGCTGGAAATGGGGGGGTAGGAGGGGGATTCAAGAGCGGAAGGGAAGGAGGAGTCTCTAGTACAGTACATAAAAAAAAAGCCCTCCTCCCTTTGCATTCAGCCTTCAGACAGCCAGGCAGCTTCAGCATCCTCCAAGGAAAAAAGATCCTTCCTGATCTGAAGATAGGAATTCAGAAAACCTAGAACAGCAGAGAGACAGGCGGCCATGGAGAGGCTCACACCTTCCAGTACTGACTGGTACAAAGACACTCAGCTTTACGGGAGGCACCAGTAACACCAGGATCCAGCTGATGATCTGGTTTGCCTCTTCGCAGCCACAGCAGCAGCGTGGAAACATGACTAGGAGGAAAACAAGGAAGGTCTCCTTGCCAAAGCTATTTTTTTTTCAGTGCTCTTCTGTGCAGAGGAGCACAGAGGCTCTCACATCAGATCCGAGCCACCTCCGGGGCCCTGCGCACCAGGCACCCTGCAGCTGAACCTCAGCACCACAGCCAGGAATACTGCCAGAGCCCAGGGGAAGAGGCTCACCCCTTTCCTCCCCGGATGGTTGTCATGGATGAACCAGTAACTGGCAGGCTGGGTCTCCAGGTATCTCCTTGATACCTGCACCCATGTTAAATACCAGCAGTTTAACCTGGGCATCGTCTTGCTGACACTTCCCAGTCTGACCAGAGTAAGGAATTAAGCGTTTAAAGCGCTGCAGGGCTGTGAAGGACAGGGTAGGAATAATTATGACTCCTGTGAGCTTGACACAGCAGAAAAGAGGGGACAAAAGCAAACCTGGGAGACCTTAAGATTGGCAAGAGCTTTGCCCTTGACTGCAGCAGGTGGGATCCAGCACAGAGCCCACCGGCCCTGCAGGGACACTCGTTTCCACCCCAGCCAGGAGAAGCACCCGAGCAGTTCCCACGTGACAGTTCTTTTTCAGTGAAATGTAGGATAGGAGAAAGTCACTGAGAAGTTGGGAAGAGGCAGTGACAGATGAGGAAGCTAATTACACCCGACCTGACTAATTAATGCTGACTTTCAGATTAAAAAATCATCACTAGTGTTCCATTTCAATTACTCAGTTGTTCCTTCTTACAGGAAAAAAGCAGCCTTGTGCACCAGCAAGCTCGAAAGAAAAAAGGAAAGCAAGCACAAGGCTAGAAGGGGAGGGAAAGACAATTTCTGTAATATGGGAGATTCCTATCGACAAAATAATTAAACTTCACATTTTTTTCTCCCACGGGCAAAGCTTTCAGAGCAGAGCTAGCAGTTTTGCACTCCTATTTGTATTCCTGAAATCTCTGGGAGTTTCTACCCAGGGCAGCTTTGTTAGCTATAGAAAATTCTTTTCAGGGGGGAGAGAAATGGCCTTTGCGCTTGCAAAATCATCCCAGGAGCATCCAACCCCTGCAAAAAAAAAGACCCCTCTGTGTAATGCTGGATGGTCAGTGGCAGGGATGGACAGACAGCCTCCCAGGCCCCGTTATCCTGAACACTGGACACAGCTCTGGCCACGTCGTGGCATCGTTAACATAAACCCACTTTAAAGCTCCACCGTGACACTGCGACCAGCGTTTTGCTCTGTACTTGAATCACTGAGACCAGTCTACAAGTATCATTTTTAAAAAAAAAAGGAATAACTAAACAAGAAAGGGCTTTCTCAGGTCCCTGCTCTCCTTTTCTCAATAGAGTTGCACCGGAGTGCCTGGAGGAAACTGTGTGTTGCCCTTTGCCAGTGCAGGCTTTTGTCAGTGAGAAAAATGAACCAGTAAGGAGGAATTAAGATACAGTATCTTGGCCCCTAATTGGAGGTCTGACCTTTGTACAACTGGTGTTGTACTGGAAAAGCAAAGCAGGCCCAGGACACCTCTGACTGGGCACTTGACCCTGAACCTCCTGAAGCACTTCTGAAAACACTGGCTCAGTTCAGCCACCGACCAGAACCTCTGCCTGGGGATCCAACCCAGACTCTGCCTCAGTGGAACACAAGCCCAGGGATGCACGTGCTGCTTAAAGACACTGCTTTGAGCTGCTGGCTAGACTGGCTCCACTGTTATTCCTCAAACAGATCTACTCTTCAGCTGCACAGCACAATGCAGCAACAAGGCTTTCATCTCTTCTTTCTGGGCCCTTTGCATTTCCCTTCCCTCTTGCTTTAAATCCTTTGGTAAAATGCACAAAACCGTTGCCAGACCCTGGGCACTTTGCACATCAGAAGGACATCAAAATGCTCCAGCAGCACAGTGCTGTCGGGACCGCAGCGCGGTGGAGCCAGTAACGCTTGGTGGGGAAAAAGTTCAACAAAATTATTTTTAAAATATGTATTTAAAGCTCTATCATCTGCAATTCCACTGGCCCACAGGAGGCAAGGCGATAGCTAAGGCTGTAGGCAGGAGGGAGGGTTGCCTGGTCTCCCAAGCTGTATGGAATCCACACACGGGCACGCTCCCAGCTGAGGTGGCCTCTTTGCTGACTCTCCTGCTCTCCCCTTACAGGCACTTTTATACCCTGGCTAAGACAAGGGCAGCTGGAAGTGGAAGAAATCAGTCAGACTCAGTGACCTTAAAGGTCTTTTCCAACCTAAATGATTCCATGATCTATCAGCCTGCTTTCAGAATGGGCACAGGACGGTTGGACCACTCTCAGCCCACGACACAGAGGTTGCCCTGCCTGCACCTGCCTGCTGGTCCACGTGTCTGACGAGCACTGATTAGATCTCCTCATAATTGCATGCCAAAAACAGTGTGGAAAGATCAGCTGCAAAGTCAAGCACTCACCAGTCAGGAAATGCCAAATTCAGGGCTGACACAGCATCCTTAATTTGCCCCCTTTTCTGTCAATGCTTTGCAGTGCAGTTTTTCTTCCAAGCCTGGTGTCCAAAGGCTGGGACTCAGGTCTTCGATGCGCTGGATGATGCTCCCTGAAGCCAGCAGCTATTTGCTACCTTGTTCTCTCCCCATTGTTCAGTGTGTGGTCTCACGCCTCATTTCCTGCACGCTGCTCATGCCTGGCTCAGAGGCAGAATTATTAATTTCCTCATGAGCTTTTCAACGCTGCCTGTCACGACAGAGACTGAGGGCTGAATAACCAGGACTGAAGTGAATCTTCTCCCAGCATCTCGGAGAAGGAGGGGGTGGTGTAGTCCACATCTGACAGATGCGGGAGCTCAGGATATCAGAAGGAAAAACTAGACACTAATTTTGGGTGCTTAGGATGATGCACAAGATATCCCATTTCTTAGGGTGCACAAAACAGCACCGACGGGGGTTGTGAGCAACAAACCACGAACTCTGCTTTTGAGCTGTAACATCAAGTGTAACCATCCTCGTGCAACGCAACCTCTATGCTGAGAAAACTCTCACCTCTGTGGTGAGAAACATCCAACCTCCACAGTGACAGCCAATTTCACACTGTTCTCACCAGTGATGTGCATATACAGGTACCTGGGACACCTCAGAAAGGCTTACTGGTGCCAGAGAACACAAGGTCCATCAGCTCCTTCCTCTCTCTTTACCTCTAACCTGTCCATGTAGACAAGGAACAGGCTGGAGAAAGGGTCTGCAAAATCAGCATTTGGGGAAAAAGGAGAGAGATGGTTTAAAAGGTGTTTGCTTTGCTACGTGACAAGCCACTACCTGATCACAGGACAGAGCAAGGAGAAAGTGGACAGAAGAATGAGGTAACCTTGAAGCTGTGATCAGGTTGTAGAGCAAAAGCAAGCAGTAGAGCAAAAGCAAGCAGTAGAGCAAAA